>CM076571.1:154335291-154631329 GCA_034641835.2 Pinus albicaulis | reverse complement strand
TTTGGGCATATTTATTTTGGAGATGATCATAAAAACAAGGTACATAAATTCACAGTTCCAACAACAAATAATTGAACTACAACAACAAATTAACAACATAAAAAATGTTCACAAAAGAGATATTGAAGATATTAATAAAAAAATTGTCGACTGAAGTTGATACAAATTTTCATTTGAGAAGTCATAATAAATCTATACCAATGGAAATAAAGAAGATAGAGAAAGAGAGAAGGCATAACAAAGATCCAAAAACAAGGATAAGAGCATTGACACCTACACAATTGATGTGGAAAAACCTAATGTTGTTATCAATGAAGTTGTACTAGTGAAAGAGCTTACAAAAGTTGAAACTCAAGTACATATTCTCGGAATAAATAATTATTATTTAATATGTATTACTTTATATAGTTCATGATGTTCTTGTGAAGTGAATTGTTATGTTCACTTCCCCAACAATCTCATAGCAGAAACAGAAGTAGTTCTAAACATAATACAAATTACACTTAACAACTCAAGAACTAAGAGAAACAAAAGTAACATCGAACAAAACCAATTGAACCCTCTACATTGTTAGTTGAATACATCTCTCTAGGCTCATTAAGGTGATTATATAATATTATAGGTGAACTTGTGATCTAGCATTTGTAATCTATCAATATAAAAGGGGCTCTACACCTTTATGAAAAATGTGTAAAGGATCTAGGAGTCTTGCTCTAGATGCAAGCATTTGCCTTATCTACATCTACATACTTGGGCTTCTACAGATTTAGATCTCTTATGATCACCCTTCTTTATTAACATTGGTTCTGCATTCTAGTTCCCTAGTCAAAATATGGGCATACACAATATTGGACCATTCCTTTCAAATTTTCCCAAGTTCATTGTGTCATCTATTATTGAAAATGTAATTATAGGAACTCTTGAACAAGGTTATCTTGCAACAAGGTGAAGAACACTTTTAAAGAGGGAGTTTTAGAGTTTGCATACCTTGATGCTCTGACAATGTTCATGTGAAAAACAAAAGCACACTAGCAATAGCAACAATTTAGATTCTGCTAGAAATGAGGAGGTGCAACAATGTTAGAGAATGGTGGGTTGTTGATGAAATCTTCCTTGAACAAGGAATGCACACTTTGAAGATTCTAAAGATATTTTAGAGTATAGAAGGGAGTAGTGGTCTAAGGTTATATTTCTTTAGGTTCACAGATGGCCAATGTGATGATGTTTCCCTTAGCAGATAGGGGGTTCAAGGTTTTGTAATAGTATATTTCCTTGGTGGAGAACACTTGTAAAGTGGGAGTTTTCGAGTTTTCTTACCTTGTTGCTCTGACAGTGTTCATGTTCAGCAACATAGGTGCACCAACAATAGCAACAATTTAGATTCTGTTAGAACAGAGGAGGTGAAACAATGTTATAGAAGAGGTGCAGTGAAGGGGAGAGTTGGCACATGCATACGTCAACATCAATGTTCTACTGGTATAATTTTACAGACCTCAAAACAATTCCTTACACCTCAGACCAATCAAGATTGGTTTCAGGACTGTGTCATCTCACAACTTAGATGTGTGTGAAGGATCACTGCAACTCAGTTTAGTGGATCTATAATATTCCTAGACTCGATCCGTGGAGGGATTCTACTAAAAATATGCAGTGACTTACTTCCAGACATAACTACTTAGCTCATCTCGGACAATAGACTTTGGTCTTTATCCTTTCGTGGCTCAAATATGTGGGAAATCTTAGTCTATACTCATATCTGTTCATGTGGAGAGGCAGTGGGAAGTGACACTTGGGGAGTTTGGGAAAAACTATTTTATTGAACAGTTAAAGATCTCGAATCCTTGACAACTTGCTTGTAACGAAAGGTGATCCTGCTAAAAATTTTATATGCGGAAATAATAGAAGTGATCTCACATCAATTCAATCACACATTAACTCAGTATGTATGGGGAAAGCCTATAGCTGAAAACCCCGCAGCTATTGTGTATATTATAATGGAGAAATCATGTAACCAAACAAGTACAATACTCCTCACAAGTACTCAGTACTTTCTCATAAAGTCACACACAATCTAACTCAGTTTTGAACAAGTCTCGGGTTCAAAAATCACTGCTGACTGCCTTGCCTCTATTGCGCAATCATGGCCTGTATATGAAGAGATCCAAGGTTCGAATCCCCTTGGCTTGGCCAGCACCAGTGTCATGGAAAATTCCTTCAAGTGTAATCACAAATCCCATGCAAAGTGATCCTCCAAGCGATAGCTTTACTCACCCTTTCATCACCTCTTCCACTTGGTCTCCTTTGACCCGATCATACCTTTGTAGTATTTGAAGTGTTCTTGAGTTGACTAATGAGTTAATAATTAGTGAATTAAATATTGTTTAATTCCTCCCACTCATATCTAGTTGATTAGCTAGTTAACTAATCCCAACTGATTCAACTAAAACCGTAATTACAACTCCTTATCATCACAAGATTAACTACTCAAACTTACGCACGAAGCCTAGCGGGAAGTCCAACCATCGGCTCACACATGAGCCCTAGGAACACGTGATTCATACATCGATTCATGAGCCACCTCCATGACTCAAACTGAAGTGCGCCAAGAGAGTAAACTGCTGTTTATAGTCAAAATATTATTAAGGGTAAATAATATTTGACTTGCATATTTTTAGGAGATCAGTCTAAAAATAGCCTGGGTCCTAAAAAATAGGGTCTCATCTATTTTTACCGACATGTCGCATCCATCAAGAATCTCCAAGTAGAATTCCCAAATTATGCTCAGTATGTCTAAAAATAGACATAGTCTAAAAATAGACTTTGCGCCAGAATTTGCCTGCGGGCCCACTTAGTGAAGGCGACTTCATTTCACTAAGCTCCATCATCTTGCTGCATTCTCAACAGAGAACCAACAATGATTCTACAATAATTTTCCTTTAAGACCATGTTGCTTTCGAAGGGGGAGGGCATGTTAGGGTCCTACCCCAACCCCCTTAGAGACTTTATTAATATATAAAGCCACCTTCCTTGAATAATGCCTATTAACTAGTTAGTTAATATCATTGTAAAATAAAGGGGTTTTTTTAATTAATAAGGCCCAAATTAGTTAGTTGGCCCTCATTATAATTAAGTCCATAGGTAGTTAACTTTAACCCATGGATAGCTATATATTGAGTAGAAGGTTATGTAATGCTTTGTCAAGGATTGTTATTGTATTTGAAACATTGTTTTAGGAGGTCACCCCTTGAAGAGGCAAGTGAACATAGCTCTCTATTTTTTTAATTAACAAGAGATATTTCTCAAGATATATCTATTTTTTACACTACATTTTATGTGAATGCTCTGAAATTTTCAGGTTAAACACATTGCCTAAGTCCTATGTTCAAATCTATTTGATATCTAATTAATCGAAAGCATATACTTATAGTGTTGTTGTTGTTTAACTCAACTATGCTCACATTGAAGGTTGATATTTAGAACCTACGATGATGCCACAACATTGATAGTTAAAGGGGTTGGAAGGAATTGTCGAAGTCCAAACAAAGATAAATTAACCTAGTTTGGAAATTGATTCAAAATCCAGATTCAATAGTAAGCCTCCAATTCACAACATTTTTCTCATATGAAATTTTGCAGGACATTAACAAAACTTTCAATTATTTCAAGAGGACTTCCTTACAAGTTCAATTTTCTATTTTCTCCTCATAAGATTTCATTATTTCTCCTGCATTGACTGTGTGAATGTTAAACAACATAGCATCATGATTGCAGTGACATAAACTTTTACAAGAATTGATTCCCCTTAGGTTAAATACAACACCTCTAAATTCCAGAGTGTTATGTTGTCTTAGCAAAAAGAATAATTCTTAGACAGGGTGCAAAGCAATGGAATAAGCAGATGCTCGCTGCTTGGTTTTAGCAGCAATACCAGAAACCGCCATGAGAGTATTGTCGATATCTAAAATTCTAGAGCGGTTTGCATCTCTATCATCACAATATTGGAGATTCATTTGACAGACACCACGAAAAATGTCATTCTTGGCAATCATGATAGGTGCCTCAGTCTTGATATTATAAAAACCAAATTTCATATGTCCAACTTTGAACTGTGGTTACAGAGGATGCTTTCCTTCTCCTCCTTATCCAGTCCATGGAGTGAAATCCTGGATCCAAGAGCATACATTGCATCATCCATCTGTTCAGCCAGACTATCTAGCATAAAACATATTTTCTCTGTTTATGGGCATGCTCAGTCTCCAACTATGAATACATGAACCCTTTTCTTGATCTCAATGCAGCTGCATCCTGGATTATTTTTCAACTTGTTGTCTTTTAACATTGCTCTTACCTTGCTTACATTCTCCCACCTTCCAGCTACATCATATATGTTTGCAAGAAACACATAAATTCCAGCATTTTCAGGCTCTAACTTGAGAAGGTTTTTTGACACACGCTCTGCCAACTCTACATTGTAGTGAGCACTGCAAGCAGAAAGTAAAGTCCCTCATACCTCACTATCAGGTTCTATTGGCATATTTTTTATAATGTGCTCCACCTCATCCAATCGGCCAGCACGACCAAGAATATCAACCATGCAAGCATAGTGCTCCAGCCTAGGTGTGAGAGAAAAATCTCCACTCATGCAATTGAAGTATCACCAACCGTCATCCACAAGACCTGCATGAGTGCATGCAGATAAAACCCCAACGAAAGTGATGTGATCTGGCTTCAAGCCTGCTTGTTGCATTTGAACAAAAATTCCAAGGGCATCCTTATATAGGCCATGCATTCCATACCCTGCAATCATTGTACTCCAATAGATGACATCTCGTCTAGTCATTTTCTCAAACAAATGCTTTGCAGCATCTATGTTCCCACATATGGCATACATGTCTACGAGGGCAGTCATCACAAAAACATATGCCTCAAGCCCATTTCTAATTATCAAATTATGGATCCGGTTACCTTGTTGCAGAGCTGGTAGATCAGCACAAGCTGGGAGCACACTTAGCATCATGACTGAATTAGGTTTCGTATCTACTAATTGTTGTGGTAACCAATAGTGTAGGGAAAGACTGGAAAGACGGCAGATGTAATAAACATTGAACATTATAAATTGGATAATTTTAGTAGGAAACATTATTGAATTCTCGAAGCCATATACCCTTATATTCACTGAGATAGTCTCTTCCAATAAATTCAACCCAATTCAACTGAGATAGTCATTTCCATTAATGCCAACTTCATTCAGTGCATCTTTGCATCTATTCTTATGGAAAGAATTACATCTCAGCCCCTTTAACAGGGAACTTAGTCTATCTTCACCATTTTTTTGGAAGATATAGATGATGAAGATAGATTTCTTAGAAAAAAAAGGGTGAAGATGGATCAAGTTCACTTGTATATATATATACCATTTTTTTCCAAGAAATATATATAATCCATATTTGTTTATTACCTCTAATATCTTATTGGCTATAATTATCCCTATAGCTTATTATTATCTAATATGTATCCTGAATTTTTTTGGAATCATCTTCAACCAAAAAACATATATAGCTAATAAGGAAAACCCTGCAATAAACATGAGCCCCTCCATCAGACCCTCTTGTCATGAAAGCTTTGAACCTCTTGGTTCAATCTTGAACACAGAACATATTTTTTTGATGAAATTCTTTCAACAATTCTGGAGCAAGTCTCTTTAATTAAGCCTCAGTTACTCATGTAGAAATAACTATTCACAGGGTCTAGAATTTAACTAGGTTCCATTTCTTTGATCCTTGCAATGATATTAGTGCAGTTATAGTCATCTCTGGTATTCTCTCAAACTGTCTTAAATGGCTTTCTAGGAAAACCCTTAACGCATCTTTGTAGATGTCCTGTTGCTTCAATGGGAGAGAATGGAGATATGGAGGTAAGTTATTCTGTAAGAGAATGCCTTCAAACTATTGAAGGTTAAGTTAGCAAAGGTCTATCATTTAAAATTTCTCTGGTACAGTGACTTGCTGCAACCAACACTCCAACGAGAGATGATGTCCAGATCCTTTGGTGAAAAGCTTAAAATTTCTAAGTGAGACACTTTGCTTCCCTACATAATATGTTCTCTGCAAAGAAGAATTGACAATTATGATGTCAAAAATTGAAGTTTAGACAATTAAATATTTCCATGAAGTTGATTAAATTTATTATCTGGTAAGCTGTTGTAGTGATGGCTTGCCCATAAATAAGCGTAGGGATGGTTTTCCATATGGATAGCTGTCCATATGAACTTAACCAGCACATGAACAACATGTATACCTCAATCAACTTTGTACACGTCTATATAGTGTTGTATATTATGAATGTTGGTACAGTGGCAAGTTGATAGAATTGGGGATATGTTACAAAGAATGGGTTGATCACACATCTGTGATCTCTGTTCCTCATCAATCAGAAGATGTGATTGTTGTACCCAGAATGTTTGGAAAGTCAACAGACCGAGTCAGCCACAATCCATTCATTATTTATCATGAAAAATCGAGTGCAAGTGGAAAACAGGAAAACTGAATGCTGTTAGAACAATCCCGATTAGCTGAACTTTCAAGTGACAGACTGTCCAGCAGAACTTTTAAGTGCCGCCAGAATTTGTTGCTCTGCTGTTAGAGGGTCGTGAGTGATTCCATCCAGCCAGATGTTAATATTGTTACAGCAAGAGCTGAAGAATCCCACTGTCTAAGTTAGTTGACGAATCGGAGGTGTGCATGGAAGCTGGCTGTAGAACGTTGTTTTTTTGTTGTCTGAACTATAGTCTTATAAACTGAGTAGCAACAGAAAAGTTGTTCGTTGCTGAATGATGCTGAGATGCCAAAGTTTAGCTTTGTCCCTGATGAAAGGATCAAGGCCTTTGCCCTCTCACTCAGAAATTAAATGTAATGTTGGTATATAAACAAAAGTTGCGCTCTGGATTTTTAATAGCTTAACTTAGTTCAGTTCAGCATGTACCGTGAATACATATTGCGTTTAATCAGACGCAAAGAATCTCAACTCGAGGTTTTTTACTGACTAATAGAAAAATCTCAACTTTCAAGCAAGCACTATAATGTGAAATTCTTTTTGGTTTCTTTGCTAACAGAGGCAGCTCTAGACCGGGAGTTTTTTCTCGGCGTGTGGAGGATGTCAGGGTTCTTGTCTGAGAATCGACCGGTGCTGACTTTACGGTCAATTCTGAATCGATTGGAGCAAGCTTACTGTGGCACCATTGGTTATGAATACATGCACATACCAGACTGTGATAAGTGTAATTGGCTGAGGGAGAAGATTGAGACAGTAGTTCCTAGGGGATACAATGCAGAGCGCAGGCTCGTTATGCTTGATCGGCTCATCTGGAGTTCACAGTTTGAGAATTTCTTGGCTACAAAGTGGATTGCTGCCAAGCGGTTTGGGCTCGAAGGCGCTGAGACCTTGATCCCAGGTATGAAGGAAATGTTTGATCGGGCAGCTGATATGGGGGTGGAGAGCATTGTTATAGGTATGTCTCATAGAGAAAGATTGAATGTTTTGGGCAATGTCGTCAGGAAGCCATTGAGACAGATTTTCAGCGAGTTCAGCGGGGGCACGAAGCCCGCGTCTGATGAAGTTGGATCATACACTGGATCTGGAGATGTGAAATATCATTTGGGTACATCGTATGATAGGCCTACCAGAGGTGGAAAAAGGATCCACCTTTCATTAGTTGCTAATCCTAGTCACTTAGAAGCAGTTGATCCAGTTGTTGTTGGGAAAACTAGAGCAAAACAATATTATTCAAATGACAAAGAGAGGAAGAAAAACTTGGCTGTATTGATTCATGGAGATGGAAGTTTTGCTGGTCAAGGAGTGGTCTATGAGACATTGCATTTGAGTGCTCTTCCTAATTACACCACTGGAGGGACTATTCACATAGTGGTCAATAATCAGGTTGCATTCACAATTGATCCCAAAGCTGGAAGGTCTTCGCAATACTGTACAGATGTTGCAAAAGCCTTGAATGCTCCAATTTTCCATGTAAATGGTGATGATCTGGAAGCTGTGGTACATGCATGTGAAATACTGGAAAGACGGCAGATGTTGTGCTCAGTATAATAGTTATAGTTATGACTGTGAGGGAGGCCATAATAAGTTGAGCCAACTTTACCATTAGAATCAAAAACTTAATTTACCATTAGAATAAAAAACTTGGTAATTACAGTCCTTACCTGTTGAAATACGAGATTCACAGTGGCTTTGGTAAGAGGCACGACACAAAACCTGCAAATGAAAAAAACATAATAGAACAATGGCAACAACAATACTAACAAAATGCAACAGCAACAACAAAATTAAAACTAACACAACCACAGTAGAGAGAAACGGCTTTGCCTTACATTCCTCTGCCTCCCAGCAGAGCAACCTCACCAGGATCCCTCCAGTCATCGTATCTGCAATGCATTCAGTACCATGGTCATTGTAAAAACATAGAGATGATTATTGTAGTGTTAGCATTCGTAAATACTTACACCCAACCATAGCGATGGTCGAATATGAGTTGCTTCTTCTTCTTGTCTGCGTTTAGAGGAAGAGGCAGTTCCTCCTTCCATTACCGAAAACCCAACTAAAGTCCAGTGAACCCATACAGCCTTGGATCCAAATCCACTGGAATCTCCCTCTCCTCCAACCCTAGAGGATCCAGCTTAGAAAATCGGTGTGCACAAAGCCCAGCCACCTCTCCGAACCAGTGAAAACTGAAAAAATGGGGCGAATGCCATAGAAATCGGGAAAATTGGGAGCGAATGCCATGGAAACGTGGAAAATCGGGGGCGAATTTCATGTTTCTTGTTTTGTGTGCCCTTTTTTTTGGTGGGCTAATGTTAAATAATTAATTATTTTTAAAATATTTTTTGGGCTAACTTTATTAAACTATAAAAAATGAGTTTTATATAAAAAATTCGCCCTAATAAAATTTTAAATCCCTTAAAATTCACCTTTGGGCTAAAATTCGCCCCTAAAATTATCCCTGGTTTTACCACGTAAATTATTCGTGTTTCTCATGGTCCTCACAACAAAGCTATGATACCACTTGGTATTTTGAGATCTTTGTTTAGTTTGTCTCCATTGAAGGTTGAAGAGGAACTGTAGCCCATGAGGTCTAGCCACCGGTTTTTCTGTTTTTTGTTAAATACTACGGAGGACACCCTCTAGGACGTCGTGGACAACATGATAATGTGGGATCAAAATATCTAGACTGCTCGTGACTTTGGATTTGTGGTCTTCGTGGATCCCAATGTTGCTGATTAAGTTTCTGGAGAAGCAATCGACCCGTTTGGAGCCCGAAAGGAAGTAGAGGAACCACCGTTTAAATTCTGAAGCACATATGGAGCTCCAAAGGGAGAAGAGGAACCATCGTTTAAGCACGTCGTTGGATTTCAGAGCAGAAGAGTGACCGTGATTCCGACCAGATCCGTTGAGTGTGTAGTTAAATTGTGGAACGAGAATTAATTGGGACACTAGCGCTATGATCGTCTGTCATATTGTGGCAAAGAGGGCACCTCCATATTGTGGAAAGGAACCTGGAATCAATGAATGAATCTACCTTAGAGCTGAGTGTTGCAGCTAGAAAAAGAGAGGATGGAATTTTCTTCGAGGGTTCCGCCATATTGTGATGGATCAACAATCAATTCACAAGGCTAACCATAGAGGAACAACACAACGAAACCTTTGATTCTTTGTGCGAAGGTGGATGTTGACACACAAAGAACATGTTTTTTTAAAATATTGATTGCAAAAATATTGAATAATTGATGAAATTGAAGTAGGGTGGTGTAAAAAAAAATACTTGAAAATTTGTAAAAGATAATTAGAATTTTCTAAGAAGAAATCGTTAATCAAATTTTAAAGCAGCCAAAAGGAATAAACCCTAGCTGAAAGCATAAAGGAAACTCTAGCAGGATTTTTTGCAGAAACCCAATCATTAATAAAGGAATTTTTTGAAAGAGCCCGTGTAGGAATAAATGGCCAAAATGAATAATGCTAAGTTTGAGGTGGAGAAGTTCACCGGTAAGAACAATTTTTCATTGTGGAAATTGAAGATACGGGATTTGTTGGCGCAACAAGGGTTGCACAAATAATTCGATGGGGTTATAAAGAACCTGTTGGCATGACATATTTCGATTGGGGGGAATTGGATGCTCGAGCTCTCAGTACCATCAGGTTGTGCCTTGCGGATGAAGTTCTCTTCAACATTGTTGAAGAAACCTATAGGGAAAGTTGGAAACATTGTATATGACCAACTATTTAACCAACATAATCTATTTGAAGAGGAAGTTGTATAGCCTCTAGATGAAGGAGGGTACTAAAGTTGCAGAACACTTAAATGTATTTAATACACTTATTTTCTAGTTGTCAGATATGGATGTTAAATTTGAAGAATAAGATAAAGTTATTACCTTGTTGTGTTCCTTGCCTGAGTCTTGAGATCACTTTGTGACTTCTATCAGTTTGAGCACAACCGAATCTTTAGAATTTGATTTTGTTGTGGGACCTCTATTATTTGAAGAAGTATGAAGGAAGTATAGCATTGAAACTTTCGCGCCAGAAGCCATGGTAGCTAGAGTCTAGTCCAAGGAAAGAGGGGAGAAAACAAGAAGTTCTTCCAGATCAAAATCAAAAGGAAAGAATTGTAAAGTCAAATGTTTGTATTGCAACAAAACAAGTCATCTCAAGAAAGACCGTTGGAAAAGAAAGGAGTTCGTTGAAAACCTAAAGAAGGAATCAAATCAAGTCGAGTCAAGTATGATTGATGAATTTTTATTTACTGAATTAGGTATGGTAGGTGAATCTATGCATGTTTGCAATGTTTCTCAGTATTATGAAAATTGGTTGTTAGATTCTGGTGCTTCTCATCACATGAGTCCGCATAAAAATTAGTTCACTTCATATATGTTGGAAATACTGAGAGGGTGGTGAATCAATATTTCTTTTCAATTTTTATGTTTACCAGTTAATATTCTTCACAATTATAATCAGAAAAACTAAATAATAAGGATTTTATTATAAACAAGTGAGGACACCAATCCTCTTTTACAAAAAATTGAGTACAATGATGTTTGAGGGTACCAACCCTTCAATCTTCCAGGCTCCAACCTGTTTCCAAGCACCAACTTGGACTTTTGTGAGGCTCCAACCCTATCCTTCTCAAGGCTCCAACCTGGTTTGTAGAGGCTTCAACCCCTAGGGCACCAACCCTTCATTATTCTTAATAAAAATAGATAAGTGACTTACCTGAATTTCTTCACAAATCTTGTTCAACACTTCACTTATCCAATAGCTCCAAAACAACTAGTGCTTCTCCAAGGTTCTTAATCTTTCATCTTTTTGGCTTCCACTACTTCAAATCTGACTTGCTGACTACATATGCCTTTACTAGATAATCTTGATGATGCCACCACAGTCATTTTATTAGTGAATCATTGAACCCTCAAAGTGTTGAATTGTATATGAGATGTTAGATCTGACTCTCGGTGTTGTAGCTATCTCCTCCACTGATAGTTTGAATATTCCTTCACATCTAGAAGTTCCAATTATGAGCCAACAATGTTGCAATCAAAATCTGGTCCGAGAATGTAATTTTGGGCCTTCACTAGTCTAGCACATAAATATATATAGCTACAGGACCAAGTTTTAGGCCTCCTCCACAAGTTAGTTCTTTATTCGAGCTCTACACAGAAAGTCTACATGACTTTCCTTCACATATCTGAGCCACAGTCAAGTGTAAAACATGTTTTATTGTTGAGCACTTCCACAAGGTCCGAGGTTTTGTGTTGAGCACCTGATCATAGGCCCGAGAGTGTTATGGTGGTTTAGTCCAAGCATGTAGTTCCCTACAAGAAATCTGATCTCTCCAACATGTTCCGAGCCTTATCCTGTCCGAACCTTATCATGTCTTGTCCTTAACTTGTCACTTGTCTAAAAAACAATGTTGAAGGATGCAAGGCCTTGTCATGTATCTTGGTGTTGATCCAAATGTTTTGAGCACTAGGTCGAGGTTATGTGGCACTAAATGAAGGTGTTGTGACCCCAATCCGGGAGATATAAATACATAATTTTAGTTGGTGCACACAAATTCTGCAACATAAATTTGAGCATCTAGATTTTTCCCAAGTCAAAGTTTCCAGAACCATCCGTAGGCTTCTCTCCTTGGTTTTCAAGCTCCCTCTTTTCGGTGTCTTCAATTTCACGAGTTATGAACTGTATGTATGTCTCTGTGATAGGATAACCGAATTGGATGAGATGAAATTCAGGACCGAGTTCTTATTTATATGGATTTCGCTTTGAAAATGAGGGGACGTGACTAATGGAGGGAGGCCGACTTGAGAGACAGTGTATAGGTTGGTTAGGATACACAAATATAATATATTACCTTAAAAAAAAATCGATTTCTCCTAGACTATTTGGAGTTAGGAACTGAGTGAGGGCTTGTTGGAAAGAGGACAAAGTCCTCTACAAGATGGTGAGGGAGCCATTGCGATAGGATGCATCCAAGGTGACAAAAAATAATTTTATTTGTGACTATTCTTGAAATAAGAGTGCCCTCCAACAATTATTCATGATTATCCATTTCATTTATGTCTTAATAGTGCTCATCTGGTGTCATCATTCATGTCATCAAGTATAGTCCTCCAATAGTGCAACATCCATCAAGAGTGCTTATATTTTCATCAATGACAATTATTGACCAACAATATCCCCCTTTGTCATTGATGGAAATATTCTTTGTTCCAACATTTTCTCCCCCTTTGACATCAATGGAACATAGGGTGTCCAAGTACTCCCCTATCAAGTTGTTTCTTGTCATGTTGCTCCCCCTGTTATGGTGCATCTACCTTTGTCGATGTGTTTTCTTAATGTGATGCAAGAGCAATAACCCCCATCGTTTGGTTAAGATATTCAAATTCTTCTAGCGGTAGGGGTTTTGTAAAGATATCTACAATTTTTTCCTTTGTATTAACGTATTCCAACTTGATATTATGTTCAAAAACTTTTTCACAGAGAAAGTGGTATTTGATTGGAATATGTTTTGTCTTCGAGTGCATTACTGGATTATTTGAAAGACTGATGGCATTGGTGTTGTCACAATAGATGATGATTGGCTTATTAGTCTCTATGTTGACATCTTTAAATGCTTCCTTCATCCACAATATTTGTGTACAATTGTCTACAACAACTATATATTCGACTTCAGTTGTGGAGAGAGATATAGAAGATTGTTTTTTGTTGAGCCAAGATACGAGACAATCTCCCATGAAGAATGCATTTCCATTGGTACTTTTTCGATCTTCTACGCTTCCATCCCAATAAAATTCGGTGTAAGTTGTCACGGTAAGAGTTGTGATTTTGGAATACCGCAGGCCAAAATTAGGAGTATCTTTCAAGTATATAAGAATTATCTTCATAACCAACAAATGTGATTGCCTAAGAGCTGATTGAAATCTTACACTGCTTGCATAATATCGGTTCTTCAAACAATTAAGTACAAAAGAGCTCCAATTATTGACCTGTAAAGAGTTGCATCTACCAAAATGGATTCATCATCTTTGCTCAAATTTCAATTTGTAGTCATCGGTGTGCCCATAGGAGCACATTCTTCCATCCCATATCTCTTAAGCATGTCTTTAAGGTATTTTGCTTGGGATATGAACATACCTGTTTTATTTTGAGTTACTTGTAGTCCAAGTAAGTAAGATAAGTCACCAATCATCGACATTTCGAACTCTTTCGACATATTTTGAGCAAATTCATGACTCATATCATCATCATTGCCGGGAAAAATCAGATCATCAACATATACAAGAGTGACTAGTAATTTATCCTTGTCCATCTACATGTAGAGATTGCTTCCTTCCACCCCCTTTTTGAAGCCTTGTTGTAGATAGTGATCCAATATTGATTACCAAGCTCTAGGAGCTTGTTTCAACCCATATAATGCCTTTTTCAACTTACATACAAAGTATTTTCCTTCTGCTAGATCAAATCCTTTTGGTTGCTCCGTGTAGACTTCTTCTTTCGGGTCCTGATTCAGAAATTTTGATTTCACGTCCATTTGATGGACTTTGAATCCTTTTGAGAAAGCAAATTTCAAAAACATTCTTATAAATTCTAATCAAGCTACCGGTGCAAAGGTTTCTTCAAAGTCAATTCCTTCAATTTGTGAGTATTGCCTTATTTCTGATGATTTTTCCATCCTCAATTCATTTTTTTTTTTGAACACCCACTTGGTTCCATAGCTTTTACCCAATGAGGGTCCTTACTAGCTTGAGTAAAATTTCCAAGTTCTATCATGGATAGAAGGGCAAGATCATCTTTTCTTGGTGTACTTGTCATCCTTCTTTGGGTTTCTATTCCATCATCTACATTGCCTATAATATGTTCTCTCGGATGGTGTTTTTGGAGGAATTTCACCTTTGAAGGAGTTTGAGATGGTTCCTTTTGATTTTCTTGATCTTTTTCTTCCTTTACTGAATCTTCTTCGAATTCTTCAAAAATAGAATCTTCTTCATGGACTTCAATTTCTTTTTCTGGAACTGTTTCGTCAATATTTACATCAATGCTTTATACTAGCTTTCGCAGTCGATTATTGTAACATTTGTAAGCTTTGATCCTTGTAGAATATCGAAGAAATATTCCTTCATCAACTCGAGAATAAACTTAGTCATTATGCATCAACTTAGTCATTTTTCAAATGTCTTGATTACCAATGACTTCAGAACATATCTCAAATAATTCTCATCCATGCATGAAAGCAATCAGAGATCGACTCTTTTACCCATAAAAATTGAACCATTGTTCCTTGTTGATGGAAGGCATGCATGAGAGTATTGTAATCTTCTTCTAAGTCACAGAAAAATTGCCTAAGAGCTTATCTCAAAAACACAATAAACTATGAAGATGGCATTGATTAACATTTCTCAACAATCGAACTTATGTTCTACATTCATATCTCTGATTTAATTTTCACCATGCAAACTTCACGTACAATAACTCCAACACACAGTGCTTTCAACAACTAATCCATGCTCCAAGCTCCACAATAGTTGTAATGATATGAAAGGCTCCACGCTCAAGGACACATCAGAATTGATGATCACAGTGCCACATCCCCATAATTTTCATGCAAAATTTTTATTTTAATGAGTGTTACAACTATCTGAGACACAAGTTTTGCTTCAGTTTAAAAGATACGCATATACCTATAATGCTGAGAAGATGTAAGGTCAAGAAGCATTCATAGAATTAGAACTGTGATTTTAAACTTCAAATTTAGAATATCTTAGGTATGCTTGGTTAGTGCCTTAGAGAATGTCATCAATAGTGCCACAGAAGCTCTGATGCTTCATAAATGCTTCAAATTTCATAGATGATTTAGATTGTAAAGTGAAAATACTTAGATCGAATCAAACTTCAGGGAGTTCTTGGACAATTAATGACCCAAATCAAATCAAAAGCAAGCAAGCAAAGACGTACTACTATAAGAAACCAATTTTGTGTTGAAGAAGGCATAACATAATTAAGATAAACATCTGCAAACCAGGCCAATTATTAATTTGTACTAGATCTTTGTCTCAACCTTGCTCACGATCATTGAATTTGCCACTAATTTGAGCCCTTTAAAGAGTTGAGGATGTAATATCCCATAATAATAATAATGATAAACAATAAAGAAAAAATAATAATGGTAAATAAATAGTAAAAATTAAAGAAAAGATAATAATAGTAAATAAATAATAAATAATGAAGAGAATATAATAATAATAAATAAATAAAATAATAAATAATCAGTTGGAGTTCTAAATAAATATATATAAATAAAACTATAAAATAAGTAAAAATAAGTGAAGTTAACAAAAAATAAAAAAGAATAAAATAAGAAAGAGTTAAATTAAGAGAAACATTAAATTAAGTAAAACTTAAAATAAAGAAATAAAAGTTGCATGTTGACACATGGAATGTGTGCATGAAGACCATTTTCATTGTTTGACCTATTTATGAACGATGAGGAAGAGGAGATTCATCATTCATTCCTTCATCCATTCTCTTGGGAGAAAAATGTTGTGAGACAAAGAATTCTCTAGCAATAGTAAGTTGACTGAGGGCTCGCGGGTGTCCAACTATAGAAAGATTATGTGCAGTTGAGCCTACGGTTGGGTGGTGGAGAGTCGTCCTCAAAACTTTGTTGCGGTTAGTAAAATTCAAATGGTGTTCGACTCTGAAATCACAAGTAAGGAATATCATCGCTATAGATAAGTTTTTTCCGCTCATATTTCTCAAAATTCTATGATCATTAGTTGAATAGATGTGTTGATTATAAATCACATAAATGATCTAATTAGTTGTATATTTAAATTGTGGGTTGTTACATATATTAGGTCTACTATTGGGTGGTGGAGAGTCGTCCCCAAAACTTTGTTGCGGTTAGCGAGATTCAAATGGTGTTCAACTCCGAAATCCGCAAGGAATATCATCGCTACAAGTAAGTTGTCTCTGCTCATATTTCTTGAAATTCTATGTTCATTAGTTGAATAGATATGTGTTGATTATAAATCGCATAAATGATCTAATTAGTTGTATATTTAAATTGTGGGTTGTTACATATGGTATCAGAGCGGGTTTCAACCCTTTGTGACCTCTAGGTAAAATTTTGGGAAATATACATATTATATTTATCCATATATTTGTTGTGGTGAAATTAAGATCAACCCAATATCTAATTTTGACGACAAAAAAAATGCTAGACCCATATGTTCCCTTCTATGGCGATAAATCCTTTAAACCATCTAAAAATATGTGCCTATTCAACCATATTTCACTAAGAGATACAATAAATGATAATAGTGATAACGCTCATAGATAATTTCTTCTTTTACATAAATTTAAATATGATCATCATTTAATAGTTATTATCTATTGATCTAGTTGAAAATATTGGTTTAAAAAATACATGCAACATCATAAATCCATTTACCTTATACATGCACTTGCCCAGTGGCCATATACCATATATTTGCATGGATTATTAATCAGAATGGGTTTATCGTTTCTTTATATAACTCTAGTATATGCTAAATAATTTAGCATGCCAATTTCTAAAATTAATATAGTTTAAATATAAATAAATATTAAAACAATGAGTAAGTGGTCGAGAGTGATGTGGCCTAAGGTTTTAGGTTATTAATAGAAATGCATCCATTAAAAAAAACATGTATCCATAATCCATGCCTTATTTCATCTCATGACTTAGGGAGTTTGGAAGATTTTGGACGATAGATGAAAATATCAAATAGAAACCCTTGACAAAAGGATTATTTTGTATTTTGGTTTGAGGGGTTTTCAAGGTAGGAAAGATTCAAAGGCATTAGATGTGTTTGATTTATTCTGGAGAAATAATTAATTTATCAAATTTCATAAAGTTTTTTTTTTTCAAGTACATGGTGAATCGGTAATTTTTTGGACTATTCTAAGGGAGGTCAAAGATTAACCCTTGTGGTTGTCATATAACACCCTGCAAGCCAGAAATACCAGATCTTATGAATTAGCAAGAGTTTAAACTCCTTTAATAATACAATCAAATCAAATCTTCCACCCCCAAAATCGCAAATTCCCTCATAGAAAAAATTCTCATCCAACGGCAATAGGACAATAGCCTTACACTTTCCCAAAACTCAAGTATGCAAATGCTTGCTCCTTAGTAAACCAATTGGATAAACTTGTACTTTCAATTGAAATTTGCAAAGCTTGAGGGTTTTAAATGTTTGAACCAATATGGTTTATGGCATAATAGTGCAAAAATAAATTTTATTTTCTTCAATTTTTTATTTTTACCTAACTGAAATCTTAAATATTAAATAATTTCTCAATGAAATTTCTTAATTGGGAAAACGTGAGATGTAAGTTTGATATTCACTTGTACTTAGATATGAGTCCAATAACTTATTAGACTTTTCCATGAATAAAAAAGATTGATATGTATAAGTTGCGTAAATTCTGCTACCTGATCCAATTATAATTATAAATAAATTATAATTATAACTAAATGTAATCTTAACCATAATAAAAAATTTCTAAAAGTCAATCCATAACCCACTCAGGATCAAACTAGTGTCCCACTTACAATATGGCACTTTTCAACTAGACCTTCACATCACTGGAGGACATTGTAACAATGACAAGTTTGCTTTAGATTTTAATATGTTTTCAACGGTCATTTCATGTTGCCATTTACTTTTAAAATTCTAAAATATTAGAAAGTAAAACCTGGAAAGTTAATCCAATGATTGATAAATGTGCTCCACGAATTTAAGTTGCTTTCTTAAAGTTGTTTTAAAGAGCTTCATGTTCAGTAATCATATATATAATGTTTATAATATTTACAGACTTTAATAATGCCATATTGTTGGCATAACTTATGAAAGTTTACCTATTTACGTACGCCGAAGGTGTTCTTTAATGAGCTTTTGCTGATGGTTGTTGTTCTCACCCAATCTCATAGCTCCACTTTTTAGATTTCTCGCCCGTCAAAAATTGCAATAATTTACAGCCTTTCCATTCCACTGCCGCTCCGACCTTGTCGCTCTCACCACAGGCCGTCGTCCAACTCACGCGAGAGTTCTAAGTGAGCTATGGCGGTGTTTCCTTTGCACCGCGCCGTGCAAATACTATTTTATATATTTTTTCATTATTATAAAGTTTTTTAATAGTGTAATGATACATCATATTAAACATAATAGTTTTATTAATTTGTAATTTTTTAAGTATATGTGAAAATAGTTTAAAGGTAATGAAAATGCGTATATCACATGCTAAGCAAATTAGGTGTGGAGATTTCTTAAAAAGGATTTTGAAGGTAGTATGTAATTAGTTTTAAAATTATTGTAAATTTGTTATTATAATAAAAATATTGAAAAAAAAAAATGAATATGTTTAACAATGTTACTGATGAAATAGGTAACTTCAATGTTACTTACTTTTTGAAATATCAAGAAAAACACTTGATTTTGAAAAAGTGGCGATGCAAAATCAAGAAAAAAAAATTTGAGCATGTTTTTGGCACTTTAAGTTTTTTTCATTTTTTTTTTTTTTTAATTAATTTTGTTTTTTTTTTTAAATGGTGTTTTTTATGTCGATTTTGAATAGTGGTGGTGTATCATCACCAACGTTTTTTTATATGATTGATTTTGACACTATAAATTTTCTAATGTCTTCTTCTTCTGTGAGATGTTTATTTTTAAATGCATTTATGTACTTGTTTTATATATATATATATATATATATATATATATATATATATATATTAAATAAAAACTTGTAATGATATCTTCACTTTTTCACATACATAAAAGATGGAAAAAGGGTCAATATTCTAAAGTTTATATTTTCTACATGTTTATGTATTGTTAAATAATTTTCAATGCACATCAAAAAATTGTTGCTAAAAAACCAATATTTTGAACCATATGACAAAAAAATACAATTTTTCAATATAAATACAATGCAAAAAATACACTTTTACAGAGTTTTTGTTGAAAAAACATGTTAAATAAACTAATTTTTTGGGAGAATCTTAACAAAAAAACTTAAGAAAACAACATTTTTATTGAATTTATGTCAAAAAATAATAGCAATCACATGTTTTTTGCAAAAAAAAAGGGTTGTTCTCATAAAATATCAAAGTCTAAACATTATAAGTAAAATTGATTAATAGTTCTAAAAAATAAGTTTTGTTTGCAAGCATAACTTAAACATCATCAATAATATCAACTAATACATCTTCAACATCATCTAGAACAGCATTGATGGCTTCTTCCACAGCATTTTCTTCTTCATTTTGATCATCACCGTCTTCTAATGGATCTTTCATGTCAGCAAATCTTCCAAAGTGTCCCTTTCCAATCATTCCATATAATGGTGGTTGAGGTTCCTTTGCTTTTTTTGCCACACGTCATTCATTAAAATCTCCTTTCCTCAAACCAACTTCTTGCTTCGCATCTGGAAGGAATTTAAGAGCGTTAATTATTTGTTGAATAAATTTGCATTGAACTGGATCTTTCTCAATGGCAATGCAATTTCTTCCTTTTAGTATGCAACATGCTAGTGTTGTACCTAATCATCAAGCACAAAAAAAAATAAGTAAGAAAATTAGTATGGAGACATAAAAAGTGAAAAATACAATATTTAAATTTAAATTTGTATATTAAAACTTACCTGAACCTGAGAATAAATCCAAAACCCATTCTCCTTCATTTGAACATAGATCTATAAGATAGTTAATCAATGCTTGTGGTTTTTGATAAATGTTAACTATATCTCCTTTTGCATCTTTATCCTCATATGTTAGTTTTCTTACCACTGCATCATAAACCAATACTTGACTATGACTCTTCCCATCTACTCAATTCATAATAATATGCTTATAGCTATCGTCTTTTGTCCAACATTCAACATGGATGAACTCACAATCATTTATAATAGGTTGATCTTCGGAAGAAACAATATTTGACTTTTTCCTGTAACATAACATAGTAAAAGTTCAATTAAATTTTACATGAATAAAAAAATTTAGGAGGAATCAAACATACAATTTCAAAATCTTACCATGTAAGTTGCATCCTTGAGTTTGCTTTACCCTTGAAGTTTGTTAATAACATTGGAAACTATGTGTCTAAATGAAATGTCACAAATCGCCAAAGTGGTGATGTTGTCACTTCTTGAAAACCCGTAACCACTTTACTAAAAGCTTGATAAGTATATGGTTTTCTATCATATTCAATGTCTGGGAAATTGAAACCATGAGGAATATCTGCAATAACTAGGCCATATTCCCTTTTAGGTATTAGTGATGCAATGTCTTCACAATCACCTTGTATTATTTGATATTGGACACTGTCGAGCCCATTCCAAATGTAATGATTAAGAGTAGGATCAAGTTCAACATTCATAAGACGCTTCCTTTTCATGTTCTCCATCTTAATTTTTTCAATAAAGCTTTTGAAAGTATCTGGTACTCCATTTCCATCCTTCTTCGACATCTTTAATGACATAAAACTATATATATAGATATGTATAAGTAATCAAATAAAAATAGTTCAAATATGAATAAAATAAATTTATAAATCAACATACCTTATTGAATGCAATATAAAACTCTTTTAGTGTTGATGTAGAACTTTCTTCTGGGTAGTTGCGTACAACATCATCCCAACTGTCTTCATTCAACATTTTAACCATGTGTTCTTGTATTTTCATAAAAAATTTCTGACTGAATAAATCAAGTTAAAAACGTTAATATATTGACATGTATAACAAATTCTACCAACATCATTATGTTTTATTTAAAATAAAATTATAATGAAATAAATAATTCAAGAAACTTACTTTTGAAATTCTGCACATATTTCTTCCATTGATAATTCACCCGACTTCACACGGGCTAATACTGATTTGACTAATTTATCATCCTTCACACCTTGCATTGTTCTCCAAGGTGTAATAGTCATATCCTCTGGAAGTTGCTTCATTTCAGGACCCCCCTTACTGTTGGTACATATTATGGGTTTACTCTTTCTAACTTTCTGATTTTTTATGGAAATATTCTCCCATTGATCAAAAATCTCATCAATCAAATCCCATACCTCCCCAGTTCTAAATTCCAACTGAAAAATGTTATCTGTGCCTCTGAAGAGATTTGTATTCAATTTTCCATCTTTTGCTTTTTTTTCATCAATTTGATAACCTGTTTCCATTAAACATTCCTTTCGAAATGCTACACTAACTTGTGTCTTATCTCCACGACATTTTTCTATGAATTCATTATGAATAAATCTGACCCTTTGGATGAAAGTCATTTTCATTCTGTACTCATTATCTGCATTATGATCCCATGCCAATAACTTTGATTCCATTTCTGTTAAGCCAGCGTAAATGATGCATTTCATTGTTTGAAAAAGATAGTTATTGGGATATTCTGCAATCAATTGTCTTTTAGCCTCTATTGAATGGTTTCCTCCAATTACATAATATTTATAATCAAAACATTTTGTCTTGTCAAATGCTTGTTTGTTGGGAACCTGACATGGATCGACAAGAACCACATAATCCACCACATGCGCATATGGATTGAACCTGAACAATGTTTTCAGATTATGTACATGTAGTTGATGGGCCTTTCTAATTTGATATTGAGATTGCCCTTCATCTGAGCCATAAAATTGGTTAACATTAAGTTCAAATGTTTGGCCACCAAGAATTAATTTATTCTTCCTCAACTCTTATCGAATAGCATTTTGTTTTGTTTTAATAATGCCATCCTCTAACTCAGCACCTGGTGTTATGATTTCTCTGCTTCCGTAAGAGCTTTCAATTTGTTCTTCACTGCTGCTCACGACCTTTACAGGTTCACCAATATTTGATTTCTTAGTCTTATTGGATAACATATCAGTTATTTTATAAACAAGCTCTCCTTCATGAGGTACAAGAGAGAGATCTTTGGCAATTTTTCTTTTTGGTGTCTGATCTGTTTTCTTCTTTTGCACAATAGTTTTCATCTCCTCCTCACTAATTGTATCATAATTTTATGTTTCATGTTCGACACCTTCAAAAGAAACATGTTTAAGTTTACTAGATTGACCCACCTTAGTGACTCTTGGTTGATCCCCTCTTTGTACTGTTGCAGTGTCACGAGCTATTGCTCTTTGCTTCAATCTCCTTTCCTCTGCTTTGTCTTTGTGGAAAGTTTTGATCACATCCATAACATTTGGCATCAACATATAAATACCATCAAACATGTTTGAAAGACTCGGAACAAAATCCTATGAAACAAAATAAAACATGTCAATGATCAATAATTTATAAAAAATTGGATCATCCTTACAATAATGCAGAGAGGAAATAAAAATAAGCATACTTACAATGTTATTTGCAATGTTGTTTGCTATTTCTTCAGAAAATTTTGAAGTTATTTCATCTGTGTCGTACTTGACGATTGATAGACGATATCTAACCTTCTCACGTTTCTGAGCCTTCCTTACAAGAACATAAATAGTGTTTGTATTCGGGACCATACATATGTCTCGTACTCTACCCATCACATCATATTGCTCATTTAAGTCAATCATACCACAAATCAGATAGATGTGTATATCAACCTCCGTTTCACTGTCTTCAAGATACTATGAGAAATCGGTTTTATCTATTTCCTCGACGTTCTTCCAATCAGAAATAACCTTTAATGAACTTGGTGCCCCACTTGCTTGACTTTTATTAGTGTGTGCAACAATATCCTTATTGCGTCCAATAGTGTCCATAGTGCGTTCAGCTGCAACTTTAGATTTGGGAGTTGTATCCATAGTACGTCGAGCTGCAGCTGTAGATTTGGGAGCTGCTGCCATAGATTTGGGAGCTGCTGCCCTAGGTGCAGAAACATTCATAGAAATCTTTTTTGATGCCATTTTCCTGATATATATATATATATATATATATATATATTAGTTAATGGAAAAATATTGCGAATAAAATAAATTTAATAAACAAAATTTATTTCTAAAACTAAATAGTTTGAAATTAAAGCAGTAAAATTAACTATAAAAATTTTCATTTAAAAACAAAATATTATAAATCATATGTATATATATCTATATAATATGTTTTGAATACATTTTATAAAAAAATTAAAAATGTGTTTAAATTGTATAAAATAATTTTAAAAAAATAAACTAGTATTTTTAAACTTCAGTTTGTGTTTAATATTTAAAAAAAAACAAAAAAGTTATTAACTATTTATAACAAATATTATAATGTTATATAATTTTTTATTTTTTTAATTGTATTGTTATATATATATTTTTAATTAATTTATATTGTTATATTAAAACAAATGTTTTTTTTTTAATTTATTATATTGTATTTTTTTTTGATATATATATATATATATTTGTTATATTTTGAAATTTTTAGCAATTATTATTTAATAATGTTTTTATTATATTATATAACAGTTTTTTTTTTATATTTATATATAACAATGTTTCTATGATTGTTTTATTAAAACAAATTATTTAAAAAAAAAAAATTTAAGAACAAAATAAAATTAAAAAAAATCAAAATTATAAAATGTTTTCTTAAAACAAATTATTAAAAAAAACAAAAAAATTAAAAATCAAAATTATTAAAAAAAAAAACAAAATTAAAAACAAAATTGTTAACACAAATTAAAAATTTTAAAAATTTAAAAAAAAATAAAAAAAAAACAATTAAAAAAACAAAATTACAGAATTAAAAAAATAAATAAAAATAAAAAATAAAAAACATTATAATTGTTTGCCGGGTCGGCCGGGCGGCGCCACGAGGGCGGCCCAGACAGCCTCCCGGCGCCCCCCCATGGCCGAGGGCCGATTCTGGGAATCGGCCCTCGGCCAAGGCGGGGGCTGGGAGGAGACTGGGCCGCGCCCGTGGCGCCGGCCGGCCGGCCGGCACCATAAAAATAAAAAATTTAATGTTTTTTTTTAAATTTTTTTTATTTATTTTTTTAATTCTACAATTTAAAAAAAAATATTACTAATAAAAAAAAAAAAAAAAAAAAATTTAGTAAATCAAAATAATGTTTGATTTTTAAAGAACATATAATTAAAAAAAAAAACAATATAATAAATTATAAAAAAGAAACATTTGTTTTAATATATATATATATATATATATATATATATATCGCAATACAATATATATATATATATATATAACAAAACAATAAAGAAAAAAAAATTAAAGATTTAAAATTAAAAAAATAAAACAAAGATCTAAAATTAAAAAAATAAAATAAAATATAAAATAAAAAAATTCTCAAATAAAAAAAAATTTAAATAACGAAATCACTGATATATTTATGATAAAAAAAATACAAATAAAAAATGTTATAATATTACTTTTTTTTTATGTGCATGGTCGTTTTATGGATTTTTATGTGTAAATGAACCTATAAGTCTTAAAAAAGAAAAAAAATCTAAATTTTTGTTCTTAAAACCCTAAAAAATTCATTTTTTTTTGCATTTTCTTCACTAAAAAAATATAAAAAAATCAAGGTTTTTGAACCTAAAAACCTTAAAAAAGTAGTTTTTGAACACAAAAAAAACTATAGAAAAACAGATTTTTCCCAAAATCGTCTCTAAATTGACAAAATAGAAGGAAAACTAACCTTTAAAATGCAAAAAGCTGTTGTCACCAATCCCAACACAACGCCTCCACAAAATTACGAATAGCAACACAATGCCTCCAATGCCAATGCAATGTCTTCACGAAGTTACCAATGCCAATGCAACACCTCCACAAAATTACCAATAGCGACACAACGCTTCCAATGCCAATGCAATGCCTCCACGAAGTTACCAATGCCAACACAACACCTCCAGAAATTTGCTCTAACAAATACCAGAAAACTTGATGTGATGTGATGAATAGAAACAATCATTCCTTTTAAATAGCGTATATTGTCTGATTGGTTTACTGTTTAATGAATGTAGGGTTAAAATTTCAAATTTAAAATATTTACATTTAATTTATTATAGTTCATATTATAGTTAAAATACTTATTATTTGCATGTAGTTATCATAATTAATATTTTATTTAATATTTACATGTACTGAATGTTGAATAATTCAAATATAATCTCGGATTAAAAATTAAAATATGAAATACTTACATGTAGTTAATTATATTTAATATTATAGATAAAATAGTTAATATTTGTATTTAGTTATCATAGTTAATATTTATATGTAATCAATGTTTAAAATCATGGGATTAAATTTTAAAATCTAAAATATGTACATGTAGTTAATTATAGTTTAAATAGTTAATATTTACATGTTATTTTTGTAAATATTTACATGTAGTCAATCTTAAACCATTCAAATAAGAAAAATATTTTAGTTTCGAAGACATGCATGAAAGGAATATTTTGTGGATATTTTGAATAGAAAGTATGGTGAAATATTTGAAGACCAACAGTGTATTAATAAATTTTGAAATATATTTTAGATGAATATAACGTAAGTTTAAAATAAAAAATTTAAAATATTTACATGTAGTCATTATAGTTAAAATAGTTAAAGTTTTTTGCGAATTTTTTTGGAGGGAAAATTTGGAGGGAAATTTTCAGTCTTTAAGCTATATATTGTAAGTGGGAGAGGAATTTGTATCATTCAACCTATTCTTGTTGAAAGCCATGGTTTCTTCTGATAACAAAGTTTTTCTTTCTAGAACATCAACATCTTCGTCACGCAACAACTCTATTCAGAGTGATGAATATAACGAGAGTTCGTTCACCATGAATAGAGAGTCAAAAAATCGAGCGCCAGTTATACCACTTACTCTTAATCATAAGGATTATGAAAGCAACAGTGATGAAGGGCATGATGAAAAAATTCCAGAGTCAAAAGTTTCACTTCGTCCTAATCCCAAGGATTATGAGGACACCATTGATGAAGAGGGAGATGAATAATATCCACTTCAGCTTAATCCTAAGGATTATGTGAGAACAACAAATGAAGAGGGTAATGAAGAATCTGTAGAGTCAAAATATCCACTCTGTCCTAATCCTGAGGAGTATGCCAGCACCACTAATGAAAAGGGGGATGTAAAATTTCCAGATTCAAAATATCAAATTCGTCCTAATCGTAAGGATTATGCAAGCACCACTGATGAAGAGGGGAATGATAATGTTTCAGAGTCAAAACATCCACTTCGTCCCAATCCTAAGGATTATGCTAGCACCACTGATGAAGAGGGAAATGAAAAATTTACAGCGTCAAAATTTCCATTCCGTCCTAATCCTAAGGATTATGCAAGCACCGCTGATGAAGAGGGGGACGAAAAAATTCCAGAGTCAAAGTTTCCACTTCATCTTAATCCTAAGGATTATGTCAACACCACAGATGAAGAGGGGAATGAAGAATTTGCAAAGTCAAAATATGCACTTCGTCCTAATCCTAAGGATTATGTCAGCAACACTGAGGAAGAGGGGAATGAAAAATTTGCAGCGTCAAAATATCCACTTCGTCCTAATCTTAAGGATTATGCCAGCACCACTGATGAAGACGGAGATGAATTTCCAAAGCTAAAATTTTCACTTCATCCTAATCATAACGATTATAATTTATCCACTGATGAAGGGGGGGATGAAGAATTTCCAATAAATATAGATTCAAGGCATTCACTTATTCCTAATCTTAAGGATTATGAGAGTTTCAGTGAGGAAGGGGAGGGGCGAGATGAAGAAATTCTAGTGAATACAAATTCAAAGCTTCCACTTATGCCTAATCCCAAGAATTATGAGAGCACCACTGAGGAAGGGGGGGATGAAGAGTTTCTTGGAAATGATAATTTTAGAGGCACAGATCTGAATATTGCATTTTCTCCAAGTGACCATTTCAAAGACACTCATGGTGATGAAGAATTGAATCCTCCCAGGGAAGAATTTGAAAGCATGGGTCAAAATGGTGAAGAATTTCTTTTGAGTCAGGGTTACAAAAGTGCCGATGATTCTTGTGAAATGTTTTCTTCAACTGATGAAGCTAAAGAAAATTTTCCATGCAATGATGTTGATGAATTTCTTAACTATGTTGAGGATGATGATAGTGGGGATAATATTCCTCCTAATGGTGATGAAACTACTTTTACAAAGGATGATGGAATGATGAAGCCGTTGCAAGCAAATATTGCAACTAGGAGTAGGAGTAGACCTTTTCATATAAATCCAAAGCATTCCAGTTATACAAGGGCGAGGACAAAATATCTCACGACAAGAAGTTCTGTCGTTCATTTGATTTCAAGTGAATGTTGTTGAAGGAATTGCTTGAAAAATATGGATTTCAACTTTGCTTTAGAGAAAAGGAAAACATATATGTCAATGAATAAAAGCATGCAAAATTCATATTTAGTGGGTTGCATGCAATCTACACTAGCAGGTTATGATTATCATATTGGGAATGTATTGCTTTGCAGAAAGACGTTCAAAATGTTGTATTCAATTGGTAATTGTCGTTTGTCGAGAATCCAGGATAGATTGGAAAAGGATCCCACATATTATTCAGAAGCACGTTATAAATGGGAGGTGGGGCCGTTTGCAAATACTGCTAAGACATGGATGAAAGACTTTTTTTCAAATCATGGAGAGTGTATGCCAAATAAAGACACAATACATATTCCAGGTAATTTCTCGAGACGAGAAATATTCATGTTATACAAAGATTATGCAGAAGTTGTTGAAAGAATTGGTAATTTTATTACATATTCTTATTTTACAAGGATATGGAAAACTGAATTCAACAATGTTTGTATTCCTAAGAAGACGAGGATGGGGATTTGCAGCACATGTGCTTCTCTTAAAGCAAAAAGAGATAAATGTCAAGGGGAAAAAAGAGGTATGTGTTCAAAACATTGTTTTTTAAAATTTGATACTTATCAACTATGAAAATATATTTATTCATATGTTTCTTTTATTTTATGTACAGATTCCGTTGTCAAAGAACTTCAAGACCATCGCAATCAACAAACAAGTGAAAGACAAAAGTTGTATAAACATCGAAAGAAGTGTTATGATCATCCAAATAAATATCTGGGATTGATAATTGATGGTATGGACAAAAAGAAAACACTTCTTCCACATTTTGTCCGCACGCCAAAAAAATTACAGGAGGAAAATTTCATTCAGTTTCACTTGGTTGGTTGTATGGTATTTAATGAGAAGATGTTTCCAAAAGTTTTCTTCACAACTCCAAATATTCACAATGATGCAAATCTGACCATAACTATAATCCATGATGTGGTTACTCATTGGTCTGGGATTCTTCCTGAAGTTTTGTATTTACAATTAGACAACACAAGTCGTGAGAACAAAAATCAAGTTCTTTTTGGGTATCTAAACATGCTCGTTGAATTGAGGATTTTTAAAAAGATAAAGGTTGGTTTCCTTCTTGTTGGGCATACTCATGATCATATCGATCAAATGTTTAGTAGTTTTTCAGTAACATTGAGGAGGAAAGGTGTTGGGAGCCTGCCATCATTAATTGAATGTATTAAGAAATTGTACATTCCAGAGCCTGTTTTTCATGTGTTGGAAGAAACTATTGACATGCGAAGGTTTATTTTTGGATTGCATGGTGAGGAGAAATGCATTGAACAACTTAACGACATTAGCTTCCAGCATCAATTTCGTATCAAAAAAATTGATGGGATAACACTTATATGAGGCAAGAAGTATTCAACTATTGAAGAATGGGGACCATCATCAGGTTTAGCATTTTTGAAGTTCATTCCAGAGCGTCAATGTTTTCATCAAAGATATTGTTATTACAGTCAGTTTCCGAACTCCATAATGCACGAAGGCAGAAGAGAGACATAAATTATTCTGAATGTCTAGAGGAAATTAAAAGATGTATTAGAGATACATACGAATACTTCGATGTTGCTGATTCAGTTTGGTGGGAGTCTTTTTTCAGTAATCAAAGTGATATGATTTCAAGATCAGTAAATGGGGATACGCTTTTGAAGACTCTCTTTTTTTGCCACAAAATATGCCAAATGAACATGAACATCAGGAAACACACAATGTTGAACAACAACAGCCTCAAGCTACTATTAATTCCCCACAGGTAGAGGAAAGAGAAATCTATATTGGTTCTAGAAGATCACGTGCACAACGTGAAGCCATGGAAGACCTTTACAGGGGTTCTTTGCAGGATCTTAAGGAGGGTTGCATGATAGCAATGTTAGCAGATGAAGATCCACTTGGCTATCCATTCTGGATTGCCAAGGTTATAAAGGTCATTAATGAAAATGAAGAGATTACAGTTGTTGATGTACATTGGTATGCCACAAGTACCCACCCTTTCAATGGTGTGTACAAGCCAGAGATGGTAGTGGAAAAAAAAATTGGTAGAAAGAGAAAAAGAAAGGGCACAAATATAAATTGTCGCCGCACATATGTCTTAAAATTGGAGGATGTTGACATACTTGTGTATGACTTCAATTTGACAAAGAGAGGAACTCTTCGGTTGCAGACCATAAATATTTTGAAGAAATTGCTACCAGAACAATTATTGTTGAAATGGGACTCTGCAGAATGTAGACGTAGATTTACAAGACTTTTGAACTCTGAAATGGTGGGCATGCATGTTGACTCAGATGGAGCACTAGTTGATGAAAGAGAAGAATATGGATCATCTTCATCTGCATCGAGCCATTCATCTGAAGATGTAGATTATGATGGTGTGCCAGAACCTATGGCTGATTTTGAATAGCTATCTAAGAAACTTTTATGTAATTGATGTTTGCATGGTAACTTGAAATAGAAATTTTGACTTCCATGTCATTTTTCATGAAGTTCTGAGACATTTCTATGTTTGTTGGATTATATGTTTTAATTATGAAGAATTCATTTCTTTAGAATATCGACAATGTAACAATGAATTACAAAAATAATTTATGTTATATTCAATGTACCAATGTTAATATTTTAATTATAAGTAAAATAGAAAATAGAAACTAATGTTGAATTTTTAAATTATGCAGTGATATTACCATAATATTATGTATTGTTACCATTTGGTATAAGATACTTTTAAAAGTTTTAATAATTGTATGCGTCATTGAAACATAACACTTTGTTTTGATGCTTGATTTTTAGGTTTTGGTTGAAATTATATTTAAATTTGTCTTATGCTAAGATTTGAAAAAAGATAAGTTTTTATCCTTTAAAATTAAAATTACTCTTACTTGTTTCTGTTCAATGATATTTTTTTCATTTACTTGTTCATTTTTTTAAATTGTTAAGTCTTATAATTTCTCCATAATTTCATTGTTCAAGTATGTTGAACACTTAAGATTGAAAAACTTTAGATTTGCAACTTGTCATTAAGGTTTTTATGCGCTACCAAATTTTATCTTTAAGGTTATGGTTGACAATAATTACAATTTTGGGGTTGTTTAAAGTCAAGATATTTTATGTTTAACAACATGGATGAAAATTGTTCGAAATGATAAGCCTTTCAGACATGTATTTGTTTATCTTTAACATCATCTATAAAAAATGTTAGAAATTTACGATTTTAAAAAATGTCATAATATGTTGTCTTTAATTCCATTGTTACAAGTGTCAAAATTATGACACAAATTTTTTTTTGTTATTCCAGCATCAACTGGTTTTGTTTTGAGGGTGTTTTTTCAATTCTTTTTTCAACAAACAATTTTGTTTTTAGCATAATTTTATAAAATGTTGAAATTTGACCTTAAAAAAAAACCAAGTGCGTTCTGAAAGACACTTTTTTTTTGGTGTTTTTTCATGTTTTTTGAGACTTTTTGGGCTAGAGTTCCCGTTTTGAGGTCAGGTTACCTATTTGATCGGTAACAGTGTTGTTTATAAGAGTTTTAAAGATGGAAAGAAATTATTAAGTTGATTCCAAAAGTTAATGATGATGATTCGATAAAATTATTTAGGAAGGAATTTGCAAAATTTCTAATGAATGGTACCCACGTAACCAAGACCAACTTAGAATGAAGAGATGAACATAAAACTCTATTAAATAGATACTTAAGTCAAGGGAACAAAAGTTTCATAAGTAAATGTAAGAAATCAACAAAGAAGCAATAACCTATCCTAGAACATGGTAGAAGATTCTAAATTGGGGAATAATCATGATAAAGTAACTTAACACTCTTGAGGTGTCATGTGAATGAATAGTTTCCGGAAAATGTCTGTGGGATCATTGCAATATTTACCCATATGAACATGACAAGGAAAATGTGATGCACAAACCCAACTTGGAAGGAGGATATAATTATAAAAGTGTTATAGAAATACACCCTAAGTGACTAGAGGTGCTACAAACCAATATAAGAAATAAGAAGCAATAACCTATCCTAAACATGATAGCAAATTTTGGAATAGTCAAAATATTCTAAGGGTGCTCCCTGAATGGACAACTCAGTGGCAAATGGTTGAGGAATCATATACTTATTTCCATATAAGAACATGGTGAGAATCACTAAAAGGTTTATTTAAGGATGATGCATATGAGGAGGAGACATTGATGATCAACTAATGTAGTTGAATAATAAGGGTGGTCATTTTCAAGGGCCCTAAAGGATATGATAACAATGGATTAAAGAAGTGAATTTATAATAAAATTGATCAATTGGAGGAAATAGGTTACATGATTGGAAAAATAGTAACAACATTTCCAAGTGTAACAGTTTTATGCATTTAAGAGAGGAGAAAAAGAATCCATGATGACTCAACATGAGAAATCAAGGCCAATTTGACAATACTTCCATCTTCAAAGCTAGCAGACATGGAATATTAGGAAATTGAGACTACTTGAGAAAATGAAAATATATCTATGAATATTTGGTATGATGAAGTGAAGGGGTGATTCTATCAAGAATAAAAATCTCTTAAGGATATGGATGAGTGGAATGATCAACATGATTGGTATGGGCCAATGTGATGACCTATATAATTTAGAAGTGTCAAGATAAGGAGTTGTGAGCACTTGCAATTGGTGAGAAATGACAAGTGATAAATTAGGAAAATGTTTCAAGGATAACAATTATTGGAAAAACAAATAAATTGTGTAGACTAATGAGAAAACACCAAGCATGAAGTGTAGGAAGAAATGTTGTTGGAAATTCTATAATGAGACTTCGAGAAATATTGAAAAAAAAAGTGATAATAACCTAATAAAAGGTGTATTGAAAGAATTTATTGCAAAACCCATTAGGCATATCAAACCTTTTGTGGATGATAATGGTGGTAATGGTTCCAAGTATTTCAAATTCTAAACTAAAGATTTAATGAGTGAAAAATAAAGAATTCCAAGTCCAACTTGAAGATGGGTGAACCTACAATCAAATAAATCAAGTGGGAACTTAATGAGATAAGCAAATCTTTTTAGGCTGAGCAATGACAATTACGTGAGTGATGGATAAATCGTCAAGGTTCAACAAGCCCTCATGCATGTTGATTAAGCATGACAGAAGACTTAAACAAAGACGACCTAGTGTATGTGCGTCATTTGGATAAGACAAATATGTATAAACGTCATGGAATATTAATTTGATATTGAAGATTTAAAGAATGATTGTACAATTGGTAATAGCTTAACAACGAATTTCACTGAAATTTCCTTGAGGAATGAAGAATACCTGACAAGAGATTAGGGCTCAAGATGACGAGGCCCATTTAAAATTTAATGATGTGCTTAAAATGAGTATACCTACGTTGTAACTGGTCAACTTCCTAGCTGAAAGAAGTGAAAATGATTATCGAAAATCATTTGGTATCTTGATGAAAACATGACACTGGTTGTATTCTAGTGAGATAGCCTAGATCCTAGAGGGGTGTTGAATAATCTTAATTCACAGTTGATATTCATTGTTTATATAAGTAAATGCAATTAATTCATAGTGTATTATTGTTCGATATTCAGATGATTCTCATATTGTAAATGTTTCATGATATGATGGTATGAGGATAATGATGCACATGTGGTTCTTATTCATTTAGTTTGATATGATAATGATGTTGTATGCTCATGATGGATATGATATGCATGGGGATTATAATGTTACAATATGTTGTATATTGACATGCAGTTCATTCATTATGTGATTTCATGATATATATTTGATGCAAATATGTTGATGTTATAACTTATGAGGATATTATGATGTAAAGTATGGGTTAATTGCACGCAAATTTTATGACATGCATGAGCATGCAGTGCTTTACTATTCAAAATGTGAAGATTAACAATGATGTTATGTTATCATGCTGACATGCAAGAGTTGACATGTGGATTATTTTCTATGATACTATGGTTATAACTAATGCATTGGTTACATGTTGAGATGTGGTGACTGACAAGAATTCCAAAAATGGGCCGAGAGGGCTAGGTTATTTGATGATTTAGTGGGAGCCCATACCTGCGAGGGAGAATATGTAACACCATATGGGTTGGGGACATACTCAATCAACACTACATATGTCAGTTGCTCCTTTGTCTTGTATAGCTCTTGATGGATGCCTCTTGAAGGGCTATGGGACCATCTTGAAGAGGCCAAGTGCCTGATATTGTAGGCTAAGTGCCTGATATTGGATTGAGATGCCATAGTCTGTTGGGGGTGTAAGGACTTCGATGCCTGGGGTTGTGCACCTTAGTGAGTGTGGGGGGATTAAGCCAGCCTTTCGAGATGCCTGGAGTACTACTGCATAGGGCACTGAGCCACGTCCCTGCCTTGGGGCAGATAAGATCTGAGTCAGGGGCGAGCCTTGGGCTATGGTACAAACCGATGAGACTTATGCCTGGTTCCAAAAGTGGGAAAAATGACAGAGATTCCTTGAGATTTCTTCGGTGTTGTGGAAACTTTCGATGCCTGCTAGTTATACTAGCTCAGCAGAGAGTGTAGGGCAAACGTGAAGTAATAAATAACTAAATAAATAAAATTTTAAATGTTTCAACTTAACTTTAGGACAAAGTGCATGTTATATCCCCTAATAATTATAATATAATATAATCAGTGATTAACAATAAAGAAAAAATAAGTTCTAAATAAATAGTAAAAATTAAAGAAAAGATAATGATAGTAAATAAATAATAAATAATGTATAATATAAATAATAATAAATAAAATAGTAAATAATAAACTCGGAGTTCTAAATAAATATATACAAAAGTAAACTATAAAATAAGTAAAAATAAGAGAAGTTAACAAAAAGTAAAAAAGAATAAACTGAGTTAAATTAAGTAAAACTTAAATTAAAGAAATAAAAGTTGCATGTTGACACATGGAAGGTGTGCATGCAGACCCTTTCTATTGTTTGACCTATTTAATGGACGATGAGGAAGAAAAGATTCATCATTTCTTCCTTCATCCATTCTCTTCGGAGAAAAGTGTTCTGAGACAAAGGATTATGTGGCAGTAGTACGTTGACTGAGGGCTCGGGGGTGGCCAACTGTAGAAAGATTATGTGCAGATGATCAAAGGGTTGGGTAGAGAGTCGTCCCCAAAATTTTGTTGCGGTTAGCGGGATTCAAATGGTGTTCAACTCCGAAATCACAAGGAATATCATCGCTACAGTTAAGTTGTCTCTGCTCATATTTCTCGAAATTCTATGCTTATTAGTTGAGTAGTCTTGATTATAAATCACATAAATGATCTAATTAGTTGTATATTTAAATTGTGGGTTGTTACAATAAATTGTAACAACCCACAATTTAAATATACAACTAATTAGATCATTTATGCGATTTATAATCAACACACATCTATTCAACTAATGAGCATAGAATTTCGAGAAATATGAGCAGAGACAACTTACCTGTAGCGATGATACTCCTTACTTGTGATTTCGAAGTTGAACACCATTTGAATCCCGCTAACCGCAACAAAGTTTTGGGGACGACTCTCCACCACCCAATCGTAGACTCAATATTTGTAACAACCCACAATTTAAATATACAACTAATTAGATCATTTATGCACATCTATTCAACTAATTAGCATAGAATTTCAAGAAATAGGAGCAGAGACAACTTACCTGAAATGATGAGATTCCTTATTTGCGATTTCAGAGTTGAACACCATTTGAATCCCACTAACCACAATAAAGTTTTGGGGACGACTCTCCACCACCCAACCGTAAGCTCAACTGCACATAATCTTTCTACAATTGGACACCCCCGAACTCTCAATCAACGTACTACTGCTAGAGAATCCTTTGTCTCTCACAACACTTTTCTCCCAAGAGAATGGATGAAGGAAAGAACGATGAGTCTCCTCTTCCTCATTGTCCATTAAATAGGTCAAACAATGTAAATGGTCTACATGCACACATTCCATGTGTACACATGCAACTTTTATTTCTTTATTTTAAGTTTTACTTAATTTAATGTTTCTCTTAATTTAACTCTTTCTTATTTTATTTTATTTACTTTTTGTTAACTTTACTTATTTTATAGTTGACTTTTAGATATATTTATTTAAAACTCTAGTTTATTATTTATTATTTTATTTATTTATTATTATATTCTTTTAATTATTTATTATTTATTTACTATTATTATCTTTTCTTTAATTTTTACTATTTATTTATTTATTATTATTATTATTTCTTTATTGTTTATTATTGATTATATGATATTATTTATTATTATTATAAGAAAATATTATGGAGGACTGAAATTAAAATTTTTGCTCCCAAAAATGCTCAGAGGATTGCCCAAAGGGGACTCAAAGCTTCAAAGCTTAAAAAAAAATAAAAGCTTGATTACTTCAGACCTGCAGATGAATTGATCCTTCATTACCCTTGAAGCACCTGCAATTAAGCCCAATGAAACCCTTATAATTCACGAAGATAGTCAAAAGAATTTGCCAGTCCATGAGCCCTTCAAAATTTGCCTCCTCGTTAGATCTTTCAAAACTTGAAGGCCGAATTTTATTTCTGAGAGAATAGTGAATCTTCTTATGTATTTTGGAGGGTAATGCATATTATATTTAGAAGCCGAGATGTTTTGAAGAGGCAGGTTGACTTCTTATGGAGGGAAGATAAAATTCAAATTTTTATTTGTTGGAGCCGAAAACCCCAAACATAATAAGGTTGCATAATAAGGCCAACCTTAGCATTTGATTTAAATTTAAATTTGATAGCCCGTGATGAATACTTAATCCAAAAATATTTAATTTGATTTTTTTTTAATGAGGGGTCCTTTTGACCTTACGAGTTGCTAGTTACTAATATATATTGCCATACCATCTAGCTCATGGGGATATTGACCCAGGGCTTCATCTTTGAACAAGCTCATCTCTCAAACCGTGAAGACCCTCATTACATGCCACATACCATCGGACATGCCACATACCATCGGAATCGGCATGACTAGGAGAATCCAAAGATAATGGTCTCCAAGGCAAATTCATTGATCTACATCTTCAAAATCTTCAACGACTTCTAGAGATTTGGAGCTTCAATCATTGCAATCTAGAAAAAAACTAAAATCTTTTAAAAACAATTTTTTTTCAAAAAGAAAAAAACACTCGTTCTTTCATTAAAATGAAAAACAATACATTATGTTTTTTTTGTCTGTCTTTTACAACCTGTAACATTTTCCCCACAAATAAACAAGCCTTTTACCGGCCCTTTATCCTCCATCTAATTTTAAATTTTTCTAATTCACCAGCTTATACAAACATCATATCCTCTCTGTAATCTCAAAAGTTTCATAAGCAAACACATCATGTGAGCTGCAAACTTTAACCAAAAACGAAATGCGGATGAAAATTATATCTAGTTCTGACATCATATTTTGATGTCCCCATAGGGCTTGAGATCTCCGTCTTCATATTGCTTGTATTTGATCAGTCCCAGGAGACAGCTGCAACCTAATCAGACAATTCATCTGCTACCATATTACAACCTGATTCAGACAATTCATCTGCTACCATATTATGTTCACGGTATATGTGTGAAAAAGGAGATCATATTGAAAGACTTACTAAAGACCCTGATTCTGTCCATCCAATTTGTAAGATTATGTGTGAAAAAGGAAATCGTATTGAAAGACTTACTAAAAACCCCTGATTCTGTCTATCCAATTTGTAAGATTAGGCACCGTGAATCTTGTATTCCCCTTTTCCCATTCAATGATCACCTTGGAGTCTCCATATATATATCAATCTCTTCTAAAGACCTAAAGACAGCGGCCTAGCACCATATAGAACTCTCCAGAGTGCCAAGAGCTCCACTTTATTGTTAGTGCCTTCAGTGCTACACTAGCTAAAATGACAGTAGCTCCCTGGCTTCATATCTATGTACGCCCCCACTACCACAAACTCCCAAGGCCAAGGCACCATCAAAAAATCCCACTAGAAACCTATCCCAGATCTCCACTACCACAAATTCCCAAGGCCGAGGCAACATCAAAAAATCTCAATGGAAACCTATCACAGATCTCCTTAATAATCATGTCTTTTGTGCACGATACTCCATCTTTAGCACAATTTCCACGAAGTAAGCTGAAGATCTTCACACAAATGTTTTTAATATCTGGCAGTATGTGGCAGTAAATGACAATGTCGGCCATGGTAATGTTGACGTCAATAACAACACTATTCTTCAATAAGTCAGCATTAACAACATCATTCAACAAGTCATCAATAACAACATCAACAAGTCGTTGCTCCATAGGGTCAAGTGTTCGCGGTAACTAAAGACCCACAACTAGAAAATAGAAAATAGTGTTGTGGCAAACTAGTAAATCAAACCAACAAACTCATTCACAGGGAAATTGATGGGGCTTCAGCGAATTGTTGACTTGGGCTTGCAGAATGAACCTAGAGGGCTATTGGCAATTCACACATTTTGTCCACGAAATAGCACTCCCCAAGAACTTCGAGAAATTACCCATCACAGACATCCAAGAATTAGCTATTTCGAACTCTACTACAGGTTAAAATTAGTGAAAGGCGTGCAGGCAGCAAAGCTCTGAAATGTTCTCTGGTGAGGACAGTTAACTTGGAAAGGAAGATTTATGATTCCCGTGATGGTAAAAACATCCTAATTCCGAAATGTAGCGGAAGTTAAACTACCAGAATGGACAGTGAAAGAAAGATGGTTACCAGCAAAAATAATGCATACAGCTGTTCACAATTAGCCTCATCATCTACAAGTATGAGACTTTGAAAACATAAGAGATGGCATCTGAGATTCTGAACATCGCTATACCTTCATCGATGCTATACATTAGTTGAAACACTCCAGTGAAATCCTTCTAAATTTTAATTTGTAATGGTGTTAAGAACTCATAGCTGTAGCTCCTCTTACATAAAACAAAAAGCAAGACTGACCGTAATCTGATCTCCTACAGTTGAAGATTTGCTTTGCCAGGGTTGTCTTCCTATCTCCACCAAAACCCACAATGCCTACAACCCTGGCCTCTCGGCTTTGTGGTTGTGGCTGCGGCAGCAATAACATTGTTTTTAAAAATCTTATATCACTCGGATCTTCGTCCAGATTTAATAGTGGTTTCCTAATTCCTTCCGGCTTTATTGTTATGGCTGCTGCAGCAATAATATTGTTTTTTTAAAACTCATACCACTTGGATCTTTGTCCACATTCAATACTAGTTTCCTAATTTTTTTCTACGCTTACTGCAGAACATTCTTAACTAAAACATCAAACATATGTTATACTTAACTACAGCTTGAGGTTAAGAAGATCCCTGTGTATGCTTGTGCCCTGAGTATAACCAGAAATGGGTTTAGTTACTACATGTAAATAACAACTCATTTATAATTTAAGTTATATTAACTAGAATATCCCCATCTTTACTTTGCATCTACATGTAAGCATCTATAAAATATCAGCTAAATCAAAAAGACAATATAAACAACGATCAGTATAATTAAATTAATTTAACTCTGTTCTCCATTTTAACATTAGATATACTCCTATTAACTTTGAATCTACTGAGTGGGAACAGTATCAAAGAAGGCTAACTGCTAAGGTTATAGAAGGAAAAATCAATACCTCTGATTACCCAATAAATCTGGAATAATATCTGAATATATGCCATGATAGATCTCCATTTAAGGATTTATGCGGATTTATAAAACATAAGTAAAATCAAACAAAAACAACATAACAACTACTTTAATTAAATTAATTTAACCCTAATCTATTACAGTAACATAGCTCCATTGAATCCATTGAGTAGGGGAGCAGAATCAAACAAAACAGATCAAAGACGATGAAGGGCATAAGTTGCATATGAAAAAAAAAACCCAATACCTATAATTACCCAATAAATCTGAAATAATATATATGAATATATGTCAGGATAAATCTCCATCTAAAGATCTATAAAACATAAGAAAAAACATCAAATATAAACAATATAGACAACAATCACAAGAAAAATCAAATAAAGACAATAAGCAGTTTAATTAAATTCATTTAAACCCTAATCTATTACACTAACATAGCTCCATTTTAACATAGATATACTATTAACTTTAAATCTATCGAGGGAGAGCAGGATCAAACATAACAGATTAAGGCGGAGTGCTAGATATAAAGCAAGCTAGATCTCCATCTAAAGATCTATAAGACATAAGAAAAAAACAAAAAAAAACAATATAAACAACCTGCAGTCTAATTAAATCCATTTTAACCCTGATATATTACACTGGCATAGCTCATTTTAACATTAGATATACTCCTATTAACTTTGAATCTATTGAGTGGGAACAGAATCAATAAAACACATCAAATAAGGTGAAGTGCAAAGGCTACCAAAGAAAAAAAATGCTAGATGGCTATTACCAAGCCACCCACCTTCGAGCTTAATCACTTCCTTTTCCAACCAAAAAAAAAACCCTGATACCTATGAGGACCCAATAAATTTACAATAATTTGTATGCAGCGATAGATCTCCATCTGTCATACTTTATAAATCTGGGTTAATAGTAATATATGCTAGTATACCTGTCCATCCATGAACATATTGTTATTATGAAGCAGGAGTTAAAAGAAAAATACCAACATCGACAGAGCCTGCTGCAACAGTTCCTTCAAGTTGGGAAGTTAAGTTTTTCCCTGTTGTTCCGGGTTGTCCAGAGAGACTGCTAACACGAAAAAGAAGGTGCTCGTGTCATCTGTCGGCGATGGTTTATTGACATATGGTCAATAAACCATCGAGGTGCAGATGTCAAGAACACCTTCGCTTTCTCTTCATCCTCCATACCAACTGCTGCGTCCAGCGTCCAGCGATAGGATGACCATGTATAAATAAGATCTTGTTAGCAAAATTATCCGGGTTTAACTGAGAAGTGTGACAAAAGATGTTTGGCCGGGCATCTACAAGCTCATTGGATAGCCATCTTACAGGGTCATCGGAATCGGGACTAATTTTTTCCCAACCCTACTGGACAGTAAGGTACACAAAGTTGGGCCGATGATGGATGGCCTTTATGGAAAAAAGGTCGCCTAATATTGGAGGTTTGAAACTTGGTTAATTGATCCAGTATGGTAGAGGGTTTGGGCAACCAATATTTTCAAGGCTATAGACCTCTGACATCTGTTCTGACTGTCAACTCGTCTACATAATTTCTCCGGCTAACATTTTCCGGGAAATGGGTTGATGTCTTGTGAGTATCAAGATTCACCATCCATCCATCACTTATGCCGATGCGAGATGCATAGGCCACCATGGGTACGATGAAACTGAAGTGAATTAATTTAAACCTCTACCGAGATTTGAATTTTCCCACCAATTTTTCAAATTTGCCCGCTAACTCTTTATTTGAATTTGGCCGTGTATATTCCCAGTCGGGTAGTGGTGGGCATCGTCAAAATTATTTCCTCCAAATCGATTTTCCAGTCCACTCAGCGGAAGGATCTCTGGAATGTGGCGTGTGTATGATTCTCTGTAGGCAACCTTATTTTTAAATCATGGCGTTGTCTTATGAGGACGTAGTGCAAATTTCAACTTAGTGCCGCGTTGTGCAGTTTTGTTTCAGGGGTCCGCGATACTATTTGGATGGGATTTGGATGGGATCGAGAGTAAATTGATGAAATCAAAAAATTTGGGAAATTTTTCCGTTGATATTGAAAAAGTGAGAGAACCCATTTTTTCTACGAATTTTACTCACTTTTTTGTTCTGCAGGAAGTACAAGCTTTGGTTCAACATCAAGCCCTCTAAAAGGCTCTGATGGTCGGGTTCATCCTTTCTCTCTGTATAATCTAGAGTGGAACAGTCTTTCCAAACTTTGGTCGATTGGTGGCCATGGAATTGGCAAAGGATTTGTGAATCTGTGAACCGTGAATTCAATGATAACTCTGAAGCGTTTGGTCCGTCATATTAATGATTTTGAATATATGCTTGTTAGGTTATCATAGAAACAAGTTTCTGCACTTTATTTCAATTTTCATATATTTAGTAACTACTAGAGACTAAGTTTAGATTCCATTTTGTGTTGTTTTTTAATTGTTGTGTGTGCGGTTTTTTTTTTTTTTAAGAGTATATTTGCAAATAATCTCTAATATTCCTAGATTTTAACATTGATTTGAGATACTCTCATTATTAGTAAATTTTAATATTTATTTAGATTTTAATTGATTAGTCACACATAGTAAATTAGACTAAAAGTTGTATTATTTTCAACTTCAAAAAAGAATGTACTCATGAAATAAATATTTGTGTTATTATTGAAAGTAAATCAAAAATGCCACTTGTCTTTAGAGATAATAAAAAAATAGATCTAAATAGGATTTAAATACCATACAATATCAAATTTTCCTCTTTAGAGACCATATAAAATAACAAATCTGAAATATGTATATATCAAAAATGTATATCATTCCTTGTTAGATAGGTAATCACATAGACAATAATGGAAATCACTATGCTGAAAAACAAACACAGGAGGAAAAGTAAAACATTCTTGTTGGAAAGTGAACACACAAACAATCAAGTTCAATGCTAATTCCTAAACTCTGCAATAGAAATGCTCATAAATTGATGAGATACTAGCAAATTGTGATAAAGCAATCCTAACTCACAAGCTAAATTAATACTAATACCATAAAATTGGAAAGAGAATGAATCATTATTTGATTCAATAAACACATAGTATTAGAAAAAATAGTAAATCGGGGTGAATGCATGAAGCTCATTTACACTTTTTAGCCCCAGATTGAGCTATTTGAGAGATTAAAAAATAAACCCTCGATCGAGCTACATGCTCGATTAAGCTATTTTTTAAAATCGCCCAAAACGCAACAGGGAGTTTATGGTTGGAAGGGATCGATCAAGCCCTTGTTTAACTATTTCAAAAGCTCAATCAAGGGTTTGTTAAACCCTCATTCGAGTTATTTCAAATTTTACCTTAAGCTGTCGATCGAGCTTTTTAAGTGCTCAATCAAGTTGTTGAGGGCCTAAAAATCAGAGTTTTAGCTCCCCTCGTGCAAATTTCTCTACAAAACTATCTTGTAGCATGGTGAACTTAAGGAAATATTTGTCCAGAGGTAGCAGATTTGATTACATGCACAAAATGTAAATGGAGCAAGAACTAGGAATCTTCTTAATTAATAGCAATTAGAATTATATCAGTCTTCTCTTCATTTACATATGCATTCCCCTTGGCTTGAGTAAAGTAAGGTATTAAACAATTCTTTAATCTCTCAATTTGATCATGACATCAAGAGACAAACACGAGAATATATGATTTTCAAGGTGTCCTCCGTTCATTACAACAACATAGTCAAAATATGGAAAACTTGGGCATTTGTTGATTCACTCAACCACTACGCCAGGAAAGGAGGTTGGATCAAATTAGTTACATTTAAGCTCTCTATGTTACTAGATGACCACCCACCCTTTTCATTTTCTCCATTGTGTGATCAATTGGTTGATCCATTAATTGATATCTAGTAGTGGCAATTATGCATATAGTAGTTGACTTTGTTGTGTTGCTAGAACTGTCCACAACGTTGTAGTAGTTGCTTCAATGGTCGGTGTGCTAAGGTGTTGCAACATTAGTTCTCTGTTGTTTTTTACCATCGATACTCCTGGTTTTTTTACAAAATTTGTATTCAATTGTGTTGTAGCATTAATACTCTAATGTGCTATGACATCGATACTCCTAGTTGTGTGGTAGTAACATTATGCTAGAGGTGTTCTAGCAACAATGTGTTGGAGATGTTGTAGCAATTGAATGTGTGGTGTTGTAGCAACACAAAGGTGTTGCAACAATTAAAGTTCTCCAAATATTTTGTCATTGCCTCCAAGGGTACCTGTAGGAGTTTTTCTAAAGTATTTCTCATGAGTTCCCATTAGTTAGCATAAAAGGCAGATTCTTTCCTTAATACATAAGAATGAACATTAAAAGTGATATAACTACAAAAATATTGTACGTCGGACAAAAATGCATCATTGTGAGGAAAACGGGTTATAAGATGTTATGGAGATGGGAAATAAGTATTAAAAAAATGTGGTGAATCAGTGTCAAAAGGATGCCAATTTGTGCACCTATCATCTTCCCCTATCGAAAGTGTTACATGTACCCATACAATTAGATATTCAGTGTGAATGAGAGTGAGAGTGACCCCCATGGAGGTTGATGATGTTTTTTTCAACCTCCCATACACCATGGGAAAATAAAGAGAATTTCCTCCTCTCAATGTTCCTCTAGCAACCAGCGTCTTCCTTTAATGTTCCTCAATGTTGCTCTACCAAGTGATGAGAGGGATCAAATCTCTTTGCATCTTAAGTTAATTGCATCTCAACAGATTTGATCCTTCTGAAGATTTGGTAGATCCAGACTTAAGATGCATCTAGACTAGTTTAATTCCCCTTTTAAATATACTATATTGCACATGAATACCATTGGAAATACCATGGGTTCTCATAAACTTGGAACTAAAAAAAAACACTAGTAACTTGACCAAGACCACTTTAAAACCACTAGCAACTTGACCAAGTCCACTTTACCTTAACTAACAAAATAAAATTAATAATAAATTAGAATTTTCATTTTAACATATATTTATTTTTATTTTTATTTGTATTTCTAGTTTACATTAACTACCCAACAAAAATTGAATAAAAAAAATAATAACTAGAATTTTTGTTTTAACATAAAGCTATTTTTATTTTATTATATTTTATTTCTACCTAGTCAAAAAGATCACACGATAGAGTTTTACAACATCTCTTGCATAATTGGCTCCACAACACCTCTAGGGGAAATGAGGTGTATTCAACCAAAGTATAGCTACAAAGTATAATCAACATCTCTTGAATTAGAAATCCCAAGTGTGATCTCAAAAAGTACAAAGGTAATAACCAAATGAACAACTTATAACCAACTATAGCATGTTAGTCCAAAACTTGTGATAACATAGTCCATGCATGTAACAACCTATAAAAACTCAGTCCAAGCCCTCAACTACCTCAATAACCTAGAGGTGTGGTAAATGAGATACAAATGATGCACATATGAAGAGTAATTTGATCCAACTAAGTAGTCCAAGACTCAAGTGGCAAGAGTGATGATGTAGCATCCCTAGCAAGAGTGTGGCTCCACTATCATGGATTCCCTTCACAATAGTCCCAACCTAGTGCATAGATGTCAAGGAAAATGTCACCCATTTCAAAGAGTTCATAGATATGCCTAAATGAAGGTACAATGATTCAAATGCATGGTGCACTCATAGTCGTAGGTTCAACCTAGTTAGATGTCATTAGGTAATATGTACATATCGTTTTATTTCCTCTCTCCTTTAAAGAACAAGTTAATTTTTTACAAATAGAGTTAGTCTTAGATAAATATAGTGCTATTATATGCCATATTTCATATGAAAGGAAAAAATTCTTTAAATCACTTTGTTAGAAGAATGTGGTCTTATTTAGGAATATCATTATATGATCATAAGAAGTCCATTTGTTAGGATCATACAAAGATATTCCTATCTAGGAATATCTCTAACAAAATAATAGGACCACCAGGATCACCTATTCTTTTTTTATAATGTGGTTATTGAACAAATCTTGTACTAACATTACATGTTTTGTAGAAATAATGATTCTTCATATGTTTCGCCATGAAAAAAGGTTCGATCGACCATGTATTTTTCAAACTCCGCAACAACTAAAATTACGACGACCATTCATAAATATCAACATGAAAACGTAAGCACTTGCAGAGCGGTATACACCATGGGTTTCTTTCCAATTCCACCCACCATTTAGATGTTTATTTTTTAATCTTTACATAAAAATGTAACCGATGGTAGATAAACACATACCTTTTTTTTTCTTTTCAATTCTACCCATTCCATACTTTGCTCTATACCGCACCATTTCTAGTATCTTTGCCTCCACCAATTGTACAAAGATAATAAATACATATTGAATAAAAGGCCAAGAGAACACCCAATTATCCTAAAAAAAACACTTGAGGTATCTTACCTGGACTTCATACCTGAATCTTAGCAGCCCCTAGTACAAACCGCCATGGCTCCATGGATTTCAGAAATGGAACACTGATTTTTTTTTATAAAGTAGCAGTGATAAAATAGTAGTGAAATGAAAAGGAAGTGATTGACAGAAAATTAGGGTAACCTGTCATCGGTCACATCAATCACACACTTAACACTGGAAAATTGCAAGCGTGCCTTTCACGCCACTGTTGTGTCACACATCCAATGTCCTTCAAACATGCGACGTGATGAGTATGGCTTCAGCCTTTTAATAATATATCAAACATAATTATCATGTATCCTTGTCGCTTATCATTACCAAACCTTTTTTAAGATATCATTGCCTAAAGATTAATTGAAATTTATTTATAGAAAACTCAAAACCAGAAAAATTTGATTGCACTTTTTTCTAAATTTTCAAATATAAAAAATCGATTACACTCTTTGCTAAATATTCGAATGTATGACATGCAAATGGTTAGATTTTATGGTTTGACATGAATATTTCCATATGCTCGTATTCAACTTGCACTGGAATATTATTGGCTACAACATCCTCCAAATTTGAAAACGATGCTACCTATATTTATTATGGTGCTAGCTCTATTAATGTACTAATGTATTGGGGAAATTGATGTCAATCATTAGATTTAACCATGTAAAAAATCCAATGTACTATCCCAGTGCATTAATGGAACTCGATCCGGGAAAAATTCCTGATACCCTTTTAACCAAGACCTTTTACTTCGACTGATGTGTTAGAATTGCATCAAATCATTAATGAACATAAAATAACATATCTACATGTTGTAAAGAAGAGGAACATAACGAGCATTAGCAACACAAGATATTGATAACGAAGTTCGTCCAGGAGGGACTACGTCTCCGAGCCTCGGTGTCAAGTTGGTGTAGGCCGCTGCATTAAGTGCTGGAAAGAGTGATGATGTACATGGATGGTATTTTCTCTCTGTCATACAAGGAAAATGCCCTCACGTAGGAGTGGTTGGACCTCTCCACGAGATGTTCCACTACAGGAACTCTCATTCACAAAAAGGACTCCTATTAGCATGACAATTTCACTCAATGGATGATGACTATGAGTATCCCACTGAACATGGCAACAAAGGGATCTCAATCAAACATACATGTGACAATGAGTATCCCACCAACATGGCAACAAAGGGATCTCAAACAACATAAAACAATCCATGACAGAAATTAAATCTCACATCAAGAACAAAACAAGATCCCACATCAAACATCGAACATCAAATAGGGATCTATACAACACAATGTATCTCATAGCAAAGAGACAAAGAAGTAAATGATCACACGACATATACCTCACATCCTAGAGCTATATGAAGAAAAGGATGATAAACTGTTGGATCTGGTTGTACCATCAATCTCGTGGCATCGAATATCCTGAAAATGACTGCTCACACATTGAATGCTGACACCTGCAATTCCACTTTGAAAAGTGGCCGAAAAATGGAATGGTCAAATAGAAAATCTGAATACACCATCAGATTCATGATGTCGAATAGTGAAAAATCGACATAAATTTTGTCCCATTTGGACACTGAAAAAATTTCGCCCCCCTGAAGGTTGAGCTCAATCATGGTTATGCTCCTTGTTGTCTCGACTCATGGTTCTGCCCTCGAAATCTGTGTTGCTCCTCTGCTCTGACCTGCTCTGCCCGCACTAGTGAAAATGAGGGTTTATATTGAAATTCGTGGCAGAGTTAACAATGTCGAGCTCGTTAGATGGTTGGTTGTGGGCGGCTTTGTCAAGGCGAAGGTCGGGGGTTCCAACCCCACCAACGCCACCTGAATTGGCAATGTTTTGTTTGCATATAAAACAAATATTAAAATGGGCGTGTTTTTATTTTAATATTACGTTGGTTTTGGGTTTTGCCGACGGACTAGCAGACTATTAAGCCAGGCGAGTTCGACACCTGTCGGAACCATATGTTTAACGGTGGCATTGATATGTGTCACATGTGGTGTGGGGGTCGGGTCCACCACCAATGGCCCACCCCTGTTACAACGGTTGTGTTATATATGATGTGGGTTCCAGTGGTTCGGTGGGGGTCACAGCCTGTCGAATCATGATATTTATCTTTCTATAATATGACATACCGTGGAGTGGGGTGGCGGGGGTGGTGGCCCGCCATCCCCATTTTTTCATATTTTTTCGTTATTTAACAACAGTAAGCCATTTTTAAAATACCCAAAAATAGGCCGAAGGAGACAAATTAAGTGTCCCACAAATTCGCCCGGAATCCGGCCGGAGCTGGCCGGATTGCTACGGATTTGTTGCCTCCTTAAGCTGCCAAGTCATCCAAGTCAACCCAAAACTTTGAATTCTTCTAACTTTCACATACGAGCTCGGTTTGACAAACCGTTCAGACTGATGTGATCAAAACGACGAGATCTACGCTCTAGCCCTAGTTTGAAATAAATATGAACACTTTGATTTTTGAGCTTTCATAAGCCCTCTTTGCCCTGTGTGAGTCTCTGGAGCCACTTGGATCAGAACTATAGATCCAAAAATATTTGTTACGGTTGAATAGGGTATGCCACGTATTTGATATATTTTGAATGAAATATCATTAAAACTCAGTGAACAGAGACCCTGGAGATTTTGTCAAAATTAAAATACAACCAGCTCAAACCCTGAGATCATGTCAGATTGCAATTTAATTAAGCACATCTTGTGATATACGGTCCACCAGAAAATGGAAACCAATATTTCTAAGGCTATAGAGCCATTAATACACTATAAAGGATAATATTGAGAGAAGGGCTCAGACATCGGCTTTGGATGCCAACCCGTGTACATAATTTCCCCTGCGAATAGTTTTTGATTAATAAGGAATGGGTTGATGTCTCTGTATGTATTCACATTCATCATCCATGGCTTATGTCGATGCCATATGATCCACCATGCGCATGATGGATCCGAGATTTAAATTTTCCCACCGAGATGGATGCACACACACTCTATTTTGAATTTTTTCGTGTTTACTCCACATTTGGTAGCGTTGGGTATCGTCAAATTTATATCCTCGGGATCCAACTGGTTTGTATTATCATTGACATCTTCATGACATGGACATTACTGAAAAGTGAAAAAGTATGGTGTGCCTTGAGTTTTGTTCAATATATGTGGAGCATTCGCCATGACCCTCCTCAACTCCGTTGCGGCTTCAATATCTCACAATGAATTGCAGAAATAAGGGGTCAATGTTGTTCTCGGCATGAATTTTTTGAGTCTCGTCAAACTCAGTAAGAACAATATAGCAGGCAGTTTCTTCAATTCCTAGATGTCGAACCTGTTACAACAGTTCATCACTTGGAGCGTACAATCACTGGGTCATTACTAGGTAATGCTCATTAATACTTTCGAATACCCCTAGGCTACTCACCTAAGGCACATGAGAAAACTGACATGGAAGCCCATCTGGCCTAGTTTTCACCTTGCTTTGCAAGGAAGGCGGGCAAAGGGAAAATGGAGGACATCAACGAGGACGATCCAATTTAGTGGTTGAATTTTCAGATGCCACATTCGGTTGTGTACATAGTGAGAGAGACCCACTTGAGATTGTATTTAAAGGGAAGTGTACTATCAGTTGTAGAATCAAAAAATTGTACAGGTGGTGCATTATACTCCCTCTCAACAAGAAAGGGATTATCCTTCACCTCGATCCTATCTCTATGGTATTCTAATTTGCTCCTGGTGAGTGCCTTCATCAGAATATCTGCATCATGATCTTCTGTAGGAATGATCACAACATGATATTCCCATACACACAATCATATATGATACCCCTACCACCTTTTAATCCTCAAGAGTGTTGTGTAGATTAATCCGTCTTGCGGACAAGACCGATCTCTCTAGTACTAAAGGTAACTAGCAACAAACAACCAATTATACTAATCTCTCTCTAAGCATATAGGATTCATAAAAACACTATATAGGTGTAAGGCCTACCTTATGTCCAACGCTTGCTTGATTTCGTTGAAGTCCTTCCCGTGCACTGAAAGAACGTTCCTCGTGAATCTGCAGTCACAAACAAGCAAAAAGATTACACAACACCTGTATAGACATTATTATAAACCATACTCATCATAATGATCAAGGAATTTATGAAATAAACCATGAATAGACAGTTTAATGAGAGAAATGAGTATATTTGTATTAACTTCAAATAAAGAAAACCTTTACAACCTGTGCCTTGATGTTTTGCAGGTCCTCCTAGGGTCCGAAGTAGGAATCTCTTCTAATTTGACAAGCATTGCAATTTTTGAACCAAGACAAATAGAGATGAGTGATTTAACCTCACAGAAAGTCTTAGTTAACTGAGTCTGAATCTCAACAGCATTTAACTTCAAATATCTTAAGCTTGAACTCCCTTTGAGGCTACCCAAGGCCTCTTTTTATAGTGGAAAAGAGGAGGTTTCTTATTCCAAATATGAAGGGATAGAATCCTCCTTCAAAGGGATTAGCTCCTTACATCAAGGGCTTAGCTCCATCAAGTGAGGGATGCATGAACCTTCTCAAAGCGTATCCATTCCCGAAAATTCCCATCTAGAATCTTCTAGAATTCATCTGAAATTCACTTTTTATCTTTACTTTCTCGCCTTTTTGTATTTTACAGAGGTCCGCACCCATTACACAAAGAAAGTGTGTTATGGTTCCGCAGGCAGGCTGAGATTTAGGTGCGGGACCGCAGGGAATGTATAGAGAAAGTGCGATACCAATTCTTAGGGGATTTTAGGGACTTTTCTCTGATTTTGAAGCTTTACATGAGGAGCTGGTCTATTGGACTTGCAAAAGGAGGAAGTATGAGTAATAATGAGCTCATACTCATGGTAAAATGTCAGGATGACAGATTTTAGTATAACAAATTGCCCCCTAAAGTGCAAAGTCTGGAATAGATGAAGCTGTACGCTGTCATATATGAAGAGTGCAGTACTTTATCATTTCAAAGATCATCCTGTGGACACCTCAGTCGGAACCTGTAAAAACATTCAATGCAAAATATATACATGTATATGTCATCACTGAGGTAGGCATTCCCATACTCAGATAAAAACTAACTATAAACTAACTGAAATCATTCTGATACAGGAATGATTTTGAATACATCATAGTACAGACATATGTAGACACAGTATGGACGCAGCCATCTGTTTATCAATAGTCTACTGTATAGATGACAACAAAATTCCTCGCAGCCTGGATGGTGGAAACTAGATCCAGGGTCTCGATTTCCGCATCTCGAACTAGTACGATTCTATCCATGTGAATGAATGTGTCAAAGTCGAACATGGTAGAAACCACTTGATTACCAGTCAATGATGTGAACTGTTAACAAGTGTGAGAGAAACCACCAGTAATGTCAATGGATCTCAAAGTACTCAGTACAATCCATGAAATGTGAATGAATGAGCTGAAGTCGAACATCTCACGAAATCATTCGATCGAAGGTCAATGATGCAACCTATCGTCGAAGGCGAGAAACCTGCCATTAAGGCATGCAGATTTCAAGGTACTAACGATTTCTGGATCAACTTCCTAGATAATGTGCTGATGTCGATAGAAAGTGATCTGTTGTAGGCAAGCCCACAACACGAAATCATAGATCAAGTTTTGAAAATATATTGGCAAGGACTGACTCAGGGATGGTAAAAAATGGATGACAGATATTTTGCAGATGAATGGTTTATTTGAACAGTTCTCTTGAACACATAACGACACTGCAGATGGCTTGGTAACAATTGACCCAAAGATAATACCCAGAAACCGGCTGAAGACTTTCAATGTGGTTTGATTAACTGTTAGGTAAAGGATTTCCCAACCCAGGTGAATAAAAAGTGTCGTGTCCAAGAGTGGTTGATTGAGTTTTCGAAAAATTTAAAATACAACAAACACGCCCATTTTCCTCTCTTTTTCCCCCACCATTTCTGGCAAGTACCTCTTTATTTTTGACAAGCTTGAGGAGGATAACATTTGCTTGATTATAAGCTCATCCTTCGGATGAGTCCAACTTAGTTTAAAATTCGAACCCTAAGAAGGAGTGGTTCGTTCTTGTTGAAAATTAAACAGGTCCTTTACTGTTAAGTTTTAACGAGTCCAGTATAGGAGAAACTCGGTGTTTTTCAGTTTTAGGGAGTCAGAAGAAAAACTTAAGAAAACTCCATAGGTGTTCTTTTTCGTAAATTTAGTCTCTCGAGCCCGAAAAAGGATAAAATAATGCGGGAGAGAACTCTATTGACCGTATTTAGTCAACGTATACCTTTTTCGTAAATAGTCCATTTCAGTCCGTAAAAGGGGTAAACTTATACTGAAGGGACGACCGTTCATTTACTTTAACGAGTTCGAATAGTCAAGTACTCGGCAATCTTTTCATATTTAGAGAGTCTGAAAAGGGCTTAAAGAGGACTCCAAAGTTTCGCTTTTTCGTAAAATTTTTAAAGAGTCCGAAAAAGTGATAAAAGTATGCTCTTTGTTGAAAAATGATCATTTCACCTGAAAAATCCTGTTTCTGCACAAAAACTCAAAACATTACACATACCTGTTTAAGATAAGTAAAAAATGCTTTCAAAAATATCCCTCTTAAAGTGAAAAATAAATAAATTAACAATTCATTCATTCGAAAAAACTTATAAAAAGGACTTTTTCTATTTCATTTTTACCGTTCAGTTGCAGAGTGAGAAGTAAAAAGCTTTTGGATAAAAAAGTTCCCGTGAAGATTCTGGAAAATTCAACCGTTGGAATCGAAAATCGTCAGCCCCAGGTAATCCACGACCTCCTTATCTTGTTTTTCATCCGTTTGAAATTCATTTTTAGGCTTTAGTTTGATTTTTTAAGGCAAAAAATGGTTCAAAAATGCGCTCACGGGGTCCGCAGGTGGGACACAGGTTACCTGCGGACCCCGATTTTTTCCTAATGGGAAAAAATCGTGGGTACCGCACCCAGAACACAGTCCGCGTGCGGAGCTACGCTCTGTTTACAAAGAGCGGGTGCGGTACCCGCGCGGTCAATTTTAAAGCATGGTTTTCTCATTTTTCTGCCAAAATTTTTCAAATAATATCATTCTAACTTGCCTTATTTTGTATTGCAGGATTAACAAGATGCTTATCTGGCGAGAAAGAGAGCATGAGGAAGTGGATGAAGCCGTCATGCTCCATTTGCCCACACAAAGGGCATTAAAAGCATGTGGCTTATACAAATTCTGGGCCATCTCTGGCATGAGGGCACAAGTGGAACTCTTAACATGGTTGGTAGACAGATGGCATGTGGAGGACCAGTGCTTCTTCATTGGTGGCCACCGGCTTGAAATTGAGCTGGAGGATATATACTTTTTGATTGGTTTGTCCAAGAGGGGCGAACAAGTATCCTTGTTTGGGACTAGGCCAGGTGGCCAGACTGTCGCTAGTCTTCAACTCGAATTTTGCAATGATCAGGCAAATCCTCGGGACAAACGGATTGACATAAAACATATCATCCGTCCTGAGTTGAAAGTTATAGCTTTTACTGTTACCAAACTGTGTGGGAGCGCCGCGCTTCATGTGGCTACTGGTTCCCAAATGCGTGTTGCAGTGGACTGTTTTCGCGGCACCATCTTCAACTGGTGTGAAGCTGTGTTGGCCAATATAAAAGGCCAACTTACCAGAGCAAAAACCGGGAAACTAAAAAACTTTGGATATGGATCCATCGTCGTTTCTTTTGCTTTGGAGAGGATTCCTCAGTTAGCTCCACAGAGTATTTCAGTTGATGCCGGTCGACCTCGAGAACCGAGAATGGTTCGTTGGTCCGCGCTGATGGCCCGTCATGCTATTGAGGGCACTGAGATTGTACGATTCCCTGCTTCATATTTTCATTGGCTGGATCGCCAAGTTTTCATGATAGAAGATTTTCCATATGCAGGGATAGATTTCCGCGGAGATAGAGAGATGTCTCTCCCTGCAGGGGAACAGTGGGACGATTCAGGTAAAACATTTTTCAACGTTTGCTAAATTCTAATTTTTTAGTTTTTTATCGTCTTAGAAAACTAATAACCAAAAGTTTTTTGAATACAGATGTGGGTCCACAACGACCAGCTCATCTCCAACCTTTCGAGAGGAGACAACCAGTTGCGCCCGCACCAGCCCCAGTAGGCCAATCAGTAGAGATTTTGACTGATTTGGAGCATCATCTAGAGCGCTTGACTCTAGATATACCAGAGACCAGCATAGATGACATCCCTCTCAGGCTACAGAGATATGTGATTGGAGTCCCAGGACCTTTCAGGAGGTTCCTATGCAGGGTGGCCCGGGCAGTTGTTTCTTATCGAGATCACCATCAGTGATGGGATGATCGTGTAGACTGATATTTTTGACTTTTGTATTATCATTTTTTCCGATCATAAGGTGTTTCCAACCTATGATCGAAGACGATGTATATTTTTTGAACACACTCCTATACTATGATATATCACCATTTTGCCGGCTATCTGTGTACATATATGAATGTTGTTTGTTTTACTGTTTTTAATTATTGCAAATGTCTATTTATCATACTAGAAGCAATTGAATCTGCTAATGTATTTAAATGTCTTGGAATATGCTGATATTCAATGTAATCAAACTCACGTTCCAAGAGACGAACTCTCCAAAATAACCGTAATAACACCGGATTTCTAATGGTATAAACCCTGTTAAGCTGTAATACAACAAGTTCAGAATCCAACCTTACAATCAAACTCCGAATTCAAAATGATATGGACTCAGATAATAACTCAATCACTGCACTATACTCGGCAATGTTATTTGTTGTTTGACCAAGGTTTACCCCATGCATGGATACTAACTCGTCAGAGGGTGAATAGATAACCCAAGCTGCGGAAGAAATGTTCCGTGTACTACGACAAGCACCATCAGCAAAATCAATGTAGGTTTGAAGAGACGTCGACATCTGCAATATCAAGAGTAAAACTCAGATAAGCAGGAATAGTGACAAAACACACTTCTAAACTAGGCACACTTTTCTAATCTAAAACACACCAGAAGTAAAGAAATCTAAACTAACAAAAATCTCCACACCTCGTTTAAGCATAATATCGCTTTAGATAAAGCCCATTTCTGGGTTTATCCAAAGGGACACCGTCAAAATCTATCAACTCATAGGCCCCTTTTGCTAACTTTCATTTCACAATGTAAGGACCATGCCACATAGGCACGAATTTCCCAGCTCCTAGTTTGTCGTTAGCTTGATCATAAAGTAAAACTAGGTCTCCTTCTGAAAAATTTCGAGGGGTCACACTTCTATCATACTGAGCTTTTATCCTTTTAACATGAGCCTCGTTTGCTATTGCAACATTTCGTCGATTCTCATCTAATTGGGCTAAGTACAAGAAATGTTTCTCCTCTTCAGACGTAGCTGGAAGTAATTCTATGGCTAATTTTAGTGACGGTATTTCGCATTCAATCGGTAACACAGCTTCCAAACCGTAAACCAGTTGAAAAGGAGTGAAACCTGTTGATGTTTTGACTGAGGTTCGATATGCCCAAAGTGCTGAAAATAACATGGAATGCCAATTCGTCTTGTGAATACCAATGATTCATTTAATCATGGTAACTAAAACTTTGTTAATGGCTTCAACCAGACCATTTGCTTGTGGATAGTACGGAGTGGAACTATCGTGGCGTAGGCCAAGTTGTTCTGTTAGTTCAGTCATCATGATGTTCCGAAAATGACTTCCATGATCTGTAATAATAGCTTGAGGAACACCGAAACTGGCAATTATGTGATTAAATACGAATGTTGCAGAAGTCTTGCCATCAGCTGAATATGTAGGCATCGCCTCGGCCCATTTTGTAAAATAATCTACTGCGAGAATAATATAGGCATGCCCCCCGGCCGAGTGAGGGTTACATGTGATAAAATCGATACCCCATTTTGCAAAAGGACCAACAGCAATTATAGGGTGAAGAGGAGCGGGTGGTGCGCGCATTTTTCGATCAAAAATTTGACAATTGTGGCATTTCCGAACCGCATAAATGCAATCTTTAAATAATGTTGGCCAGAAATAACCTGCACGCAATATCTTTTGGGCAGTGGCATACCCAGACATATGACCGCCACATGCTCCAGAATGACAGTCATTTAACACCTTCTCAGCTTCTTCATGAGTTAGACAACGTCGGAAAACAGAATCCGCTCCACGTCGATAAAGAGTATCACCAATGATATTATACTGTTGGGATTGGAAGCGTATTTTCCGTCGCTGAGTTCGTGAAATGTCAGGCCGAAAAGATTGGGTTTGGAGATACACAATAATATCCCCATACCATGGATCAAGTGTACTGATAAGAAACAAAGATTCGTCCGCAATGGACTCTTCTGCCACTGTTTCAGTATCAGTAGAGGGGAAATCGCACATCAGTTCCACAAATACCAAAGATTTCTTTGCCTTAGATTTTTCAAATTCCAAGTCAAATTCCTGCAGGATAACTATCCATTTGGAATATTTTCCCCCTAGCAATTGTTTGGTCAAAATATACATCATAGGGTTGCAATTAGAAATGACTGTGGTTTTACGTAACAAGATGTAATGTCTAAAACGTTGGACAGCTTGAACAGCTGCCAAGGCCAATTTCTCCACATGTGTGTATTTGATTTCAGTCGGATGCAGATTTCGACTAAGGTAATAAATCACATGTTCATTGTGAGATTCATCTTCCTGAACTAGTACCATCCCAATGGTGGAATGAGAAGCAGCGAGATACAAAATGTAATCTTGGTTGTAGTTGGGAGGATGCAATAACGGTGCATGGGTCAACGCATGTTTAAGTGCATCAAAAGATCGATCAACGATCTCGTCCCAAAAGAACAGAATGTCCTGTTTCAACAACTGGGTAAAACCCTTTGTAAGCTCGGCATAGTTAGGAATAAATCTACGTAAAAAGTTTGCTTTCCCCTGCAAACTTTGGAGTTGGCGTAAAGTCGAAGGAGGAGGCAATTTAACAATGGCTTCGACCTTCGATGGATCGACGCGAATACCTGCTTTCGAGACAACAAATCCTAGTAATCGACCCGATTCTACGTAGAAAACACATTTATGCGGATTCAGCCTTATCCGATAATGCCTACATCTCATAAAAATTGCTCGTAAATGAGTGGGATGATCGGCCCTACGTAATGAATGAGCAGGTAAATCATCGAGATATGGCTGGACAATGTGCTTAATGTCATGAAATGCATAAGACACAGCCCGTTGAAAAGTTGCTCCAGCGTTCTTTAGTCCAAAAGGTAGTTTACAATAAGCAAACGTTCCCCATGGACAAATAAAAGTTGTTTTGGGTTGATCTGCAGGGAGTATGTTTATTTGATTGTAGCCGGAAAAGCCATCCATGAAGGAAAACAATTCGCTGCCAGCACAATCATCTATTATTTGATCGATATAGGGAGTTGGATAATTATCTTTTGGACATGCTCGATTAATATCCCTATAATCGATACATACTCTTATCGTTCCTTGTTTTTTAGTCACAAGAACAATATTCGATACCCAATCCGTTAAGGGAATTGGATAAATGAATCCTGCTCGAAGTAATTTTTCAACTTCTGTTTTTATAGCAGCAGCTTTTCTAGGATGAATTTAACGTAATCGTTGACGAACAGGTTTAGCATCCGGGTAAGTCTTAATTTCATGAACGACGATCGATGGATCAATTCCTGGCATTTCTTCATAAGACCAGGCAAACACGTCACGGAATTCTTGAAATAGGGCTTTATAAGTCTGAATTTCTTTATCTGTACAACAAGCACCTATATGAATGTTTTCAATTATTCCTGGTTTTACTGAAATGTCAATTGGAACCGTTCTAGATATATTTTCCAAATTTAACTCAGAATCAGGATTTTGCAATGGATTCTGAGGTTCCTTGGCATATTCAGCAGTAAAAATTGAAGCGAAATCATCTTCAAAATGATCTAATTCAGGTAAAAATGAAGATCGGTGATGTAGATCTTCCCATGGTAAATCATCAACAGACAAAAACTCACGAATTTTCTCATCTGTTTGAACAAGTTCAGGAAATCTTGTTGTAATTGAACTAGATATAGAAAATGATTCCTCTTGGATCCCATTCATTGGATCAATTTCGGTTGAAGAGGGGTCAGAAAAAGACTGTACAGCCTGGTACGCAATTTCAAATGGACTCAAAGGCATCACGCCATCAAATGAATCTATCTCGGATTCGGAAGGTACGATCCAAGGATCATCAAACATAATAGTGTCTGATGAAATCATGTGAATATTTGCAGTAGAAGGCGATACGTTAGGAGGAGGAAAGGAAAAAGTTCCTAGTAAACCAGAATCTTTAATCAAACCCACTCCAACATCCTTATAAGGGATAGCCATTTTACCAACATGCTGGATTGTTTCTGTAGAGGCTGGGTCGGACGAGAAATAAGTTAACTGATCTATTGTCACGATCTTTCCTTGATATGGAAATTTTATGAGTTGAAAGACCGAAGAGACAACAACAGTCATAGCATAGGACCAACTACGACCCAGAAGAAGGTTGTAATCTAGAGGGGCATCAACCACTTCCACATCTAGATTAACGATTTTTCCTTCAACCCCTATGGGTAAATCCTGCAAAATACCATAAGGTTGAAAACCTCGACCATCAAAAGCTTTTAGAATCGTCGGAGATTGGTTAAGTGTAGGAGAACCAAGAGATTTCCAACACTGAATCAACATAATACACGTTGAAGCTCCCTCATCAATCACAGTCTGAAAAATAGGTCTGTTTTTTACTAACACTGGAATCTGGAAAGCCATTTGGTGAGGAAGACGCGGTGTACTAGTTTCTAAATCGAAGATTATGAGGTTAGAATCCTGAACATCAACAGCTCCTATAGCAGACAATAACAATTTACGCTGTGCTGGACACGATTGCAACACTTCCAAAGCCGACATTGCTGAAGGAGAAACAGCTAAATCTTCAACAATGTTGTAATTCTGAGCAGCTCTCGCATGTGGATTGAAAGCTGATTTACGAAGAACACCTTTAGCAGGCGGTTTGATTATCAAGTCTGGATTTTGTTTCTCGATCTGTAGCAGACCGGAAATAGGAGGAGTTGTATTTGATGTATTCGCATTAGAAGACTCTCCTTCTTTGCCATCAACGGGATTCTTAGAACCGTAATCTTGCGATCGCGTCGCAACCCTTACATGAGACATCATCATAATAGGCTCTTCTAAAGTGGTCGAGGAAGAACCAATCATCTTACTATCTTGAACTGGAAAAGGATCCTTCAAGACAGCAGGTTGTTGCGATCCCTTAATGAGTTTCGTAACCTCTTCTCGATATGGGCATTCTTTCGTGAAGTGATCTTGTTCACAAATGAAGCAAGGATAACGAGGTTTACGTTTCTCATCATTGGATTCTTCTCTATCTGTTTTCTCTTTCGAATTTTTCTTGTTTTTGTTCCTCCCCTTCTTTTTACCACCGGATTTTGATTTTGCCGTAGATGTTTCAACGACATGAATATCGGCAGAAACTTCTTGAGAGGATTCTCCCTTCGGGGAATCAGGTAAAGTTATTATTGGAGAAGAATTCTTTGAGGATTTCTTCTTACTTTTAGAACTAACTGTACCAATCATACCGTCAGCGGCATGAGACCCTGAAGGAGCAGCAGCTATTTGACCTTGTTTGGGAAGATCGGGAATTTTCTCATGTAGAGTACCTGACTGCGTATAGACGAGGTCTAGGTACTGAGCTTGAGCAATTACTTGCTCTTCAGTAACAACACCAGCCTTAGCTACATCTTCAGCGATCTTGGGTAATAATGATTTAGCAAACCATTCTGCCAAAATTTGATCCGGAATATAAACTTTCACCAAACGTCGTCTACGTCGCCATTCATGAATATGATCAGAAATATACGTGGACGTAGATTGTTTTAGCGAAGTTAATAATTTTGTGCCATTGTCGTATCTGACAGGCAACTGGAAATGAGTTAAGAAAGACGTTGCTAACTGACTGAAATTATGAAACGAGCCTTGTGGCAACTCAATGTACCATTTGGCTGCAAGACCTATGAGGGTTCTTTGGAAAAGACGTAAGCGAATCGAATCATCAATAATTGAATTAGATGCACACCAAAGGTGATAATTCATAACATGATTCGATGGATCCTCTCCTGACTTACCTTCAAATTTTGGTATATCACTGGGCAACTTATGAGGCATTGGCGGCCAGTTCTGATAATAAAAAATAGGATCATTTGTAAGGCGCGTCAAATCAGGTAAGTCCAAAGTTGCGATGAACGGTAATTGACGGTTAGGGTCACGAAAACCTTGAGAAGCCAAAGCAGATCCAGGAGGTGGATACCCAGGATAACTAGGAATCGGATTAGCATTAGGTATTGTGTAACCTCCTGGATAACCAGGATGAACCGGACCATACTGAGGTTGTTGATAAGTATAACCAGGGTACGGTTGATACTGATAGCTTGGATTCTGTACATAGGGACCGAATTGCGGCTGTCCCTGGTACGGTTGATACGTAAATTGAGGTTGACTTGTAACAACTGTACTTGTACCGGTTTGTCCTGCAGGCATCTGAACTGTAGTCTGAACTGAAGGTCCTGACTGAGGTACAGAGACTTGAGGGATTTGCACGGATACAGGGATAGCCGAACTCGGGGCTACAGACACTCCAGAAACAGGTGTGACAGGTTGAATAGACGTTGCAGCAGTTTGGGGCGGAGTCTGAGGTGTACTAGGCCCAGCCTGCTGAACTGAACTAGGTGCAGGAGTTTGAATAGCTGGCTGAACAGGTTGCTGAGTTGAACCAGAAACCAATGGCTGGCCAGGTTGATAAGGTAACTGCACATTAGGTTGCAAAGGCTGTTGGTATTGGGACGGATCCCACACCATCATTCTGGGGTATTGTCCCGTAGAAGGTTGAACGTAAGGACCAAAACCTGGTTGAACGTAGGGTTGATAATAAGGTAAAGTTTCGGCTCCTTGAACAGATGGTTGACCAGAAGGTTGTTGGTAACCTTGCATTGGGTACTGCCCTTGAGGTTGATAACCTTGAGGCACGTACTGAAGTTGGGGTTGTTGAGGACACTGAGGAGCATATTGAGTTTGGGGTTGACCTTGAGGAATGTACTGTCCTTGAGGTTGATAACCCTGAGGTATGTACTGTCCTTGGGGTTGCCCCCCAAAATAATACGGATCCACAGTTTGTCCTGGGAAAAAGCTACCTTGAGGTTGTGCCCCGGGTGGTAACTGACTACCTTGAGGTTGCCCCCAGGCAATAATTGACTACCCTGAGGTTGCCCCCCAGGCGGTAACTGAGTTCCCTGAGGTTGGCCCCCAGAAGGAAACTGACTGCCTTGAGCTTGAGGATTGGGAATATTACCAGACATCATAAAAACTTGCTCTGCGTTCGACGTTTCAATTTTAAGTCCACCAAGACCAGATGATAACACGTTTTCGATAGGTTGAGGAGTTGCCCCCGAGAAAGTACCAGACAAAGACTGATATCCCGAAGGAACAGAAGGACCACCATGTAAAAATGATTCAGGTGTTTGAGAAAACATGGATGACTCTCCAGCCATAAAAGATGACGGATAATAACCTCTGGGTGTAGGATGAAATGGAATTCGAGGTGGATAAAAAGCAAGACCCGGATTCTCTAAAAAGTTTTTTAAAGAGAGATACCAAGGATTAGTTCGAATGGGGCTGTAGAAAATAGATTCACGCTCCCTAAGATTTAACGATTGAGGGGAGTCGGGAAGAGATATGTCTTTGTCTGGATTAGTAAGTTCTTCAATAGAAATAAGTCCAGAGGGAAGATTTTCTGTAATGATATTTCTTACCCTAGGTGAACCTGGATCGCTAGAAGTTGGTGAGATAAATCCTGAGGATGTTTCTAACACAGAAGATTCAGTTTCAGGTTCAGATATTTCAGGTTCGTCAGATAATTCACCAGAAGGAGAAATATTTTCAGTAACTTCAGAAACTAAAATCGGTTCTTGAATGTATTCTGTTGTAGGTATTTGATGATCGGGATGTATAACTATAGCTGAGCTTTCAACTTCTGTTGACCTAAGTCTATGGCTACTGTGTGGTACCAGAGCTCGAAGCCCTTCAAGTTGACTTGGTGAATATTCAGGGGGTTTCCCTTGTATTCTCCGGGATTGTCTCGGCAATTCCGCCACGATTAAAAATTATCTAATCACATGCAAACAAAGAAAAATTTCAATGAAAACACCTAAAGTCTCTAAGAAACAAACAATTGAATCATTCGCTTAAAAATCTAAGAGTTCAAACCACACACAAACATGTAACTTTCCGTACTAAAATCACTAGTTGGTGATGAAATCCAACTTAGTAGAATTTTAACACGAAAAGGGCGGTTGGAACAGTTACCCCGACAACCTGCTTAATGAAACAAACTGGCACAAGTTTCTTCACATAACCATCTCGAGTGAAGAGAACCCCCCAGAGAGTCCAAGTGAGTCTAGTCGACGTCTGTTCCAGGTACAGTGGGATCTTCCCTCCACCGTCACCTTAGAAAAGAATCCTAAAGATTATGGCCTCTAAGGTTACCAACTGAAACAAATATACCTGGGGGAACAGTCTACGATCCGACACACACACAAGGGCAGAGTAACAAAGCTCAATCCCCTTGAAGGCTCCTTGAACAGAATCCAAGGTTTACCGACAAGTGACCCTTGGCTCCTCGACAATGGTCTATCCGAGGTTTACCGTTTTTAATACGTGTATATCTTCTATCGTTCCCAATGAGGAAGGATTGATTACCCCACTGGTTCAGATATGATCTCGTGCTTAACTCCTTTAAGAGGAGCTTCCTAGAGCATACATGCAACAACTGGAATTCTTCCTATCGCAAGATTTGTCTACTTGTTTGTTTTAGCTACCTTGGAGAGTTAATTACTCCCTACTCCAAGATACTAGCCTAAGCTATGTTGGTGATAAGACCCCTAGAAATAAAAGATTACTAGATGAATTTTAGTTAAGCGTTACTTTTATGAGTTGTTTCTTAAGTCAATGGGTGCGGAAATGAAACTTTGGATGATGTGAAGACTCGACTTCCAAAAACACTAAAATGCACCTATGATGATATTCAATTCTTTTTTCTTTCAATGAACTTTCTATCTAAAGAAAGAGTTAGAGAATGCAATCCTTTAAATTCCTTCTTTAAACGCGAAAAATAATTGAAAGAAACTATTTTGTCTTTTCAATAAACTATCAAAGCTCACAAGAAAAATCCTTTTCTTTTCCAAACTAGAAGCTACAAAACAATTTTCCTTCGAAAGAAAGCTACCAAAATTAAAACTACTCAAAACTACAAAATCTAATCTTGAGAACTATGATCTAAATTGAGTAAAAGCTTTTTAGATTTTTTTTTTATGAATGTTTTCCTTAGTTGTTCAGCAAACTAAGAATCTATTCGTTCAGATAACAAACAGATCAAAAACACTCAAAATATGTTTTTACAAAAAATGAAATTCAAAACTTTGAACCAAGTTTTTTCGAAGATTTGCAAAGAAACAAAAGGCTTAATTTCTCAATATAGGATGTTTTCACAATTAGGTTGGATTCAAAAGACAAAAAGAGATCAATGTAATCTGAGATACTGCAAATTGTCAAAAGTTCGAATCACTACAAAGACCAAGCAGGAAAAAACAATCCAATCGGCAAAATCTTCTAGAAAATCATCAAAACATTAACACTGTTGGAGTTCATTCACAAAGAATTCTTGATAGACACAATAACCAGTCTGGGCAAAAACCAAAGATCTAAAAATAAACTAGAAAAAGAAACCTAGAGATTTTCTAAAATTTTTACAGGGTCCGCAGGTAACCAGTATTGACAGGTGCGGTCCCGCACTGTATTCTCTAGAGAAAGTGCGAACCTGCCCGCACTGTCAAAGTATAGCAAAGTGCGGTCCTAGGAAAAATTATAGAAAAACTCAAAATACTTCTAAATTTTCAAAAACAGGAAAAATCTAAAGTACCCAGACAGATGTGTATCAATCAAAAACCAGGAAAAAATGTTTCCTCAAATAAAAAATAAAAGAGAACCAAAAACAACAAGTTCTTTCCCCAGCGGAGTCGCCATTTTGTTGTGTAGATTAATCCGTCTTGCGGACAAGACCGATCTCTCTAGTACTAAAGGTAACTAGCAACAAACAGCCAATTATACTAATCTCTCTCTAAGCATATAAGATTCATAAAACACTATATAGGTGTAAGGCCTACCTTATGTCCAACGCTTGCTTGATTTCGTTGAAGTCCTTCCCGTGCACTGAAAGAACGTTCCTCGTGAATCTGCAGTTACAAACAAGCAAAAAGATTACACAGCACCTGTATAGACATTATTATAAACCATACTTATCATAATGATCAAGGAATTTATGAAATAAACCATGAATAGATAGTTTAATGAGAGAAATGAGTATATTTGTATTAACTTCAAATAAAGAAAACCTTTACAACCTGTGCCTTGATGTTGTGCAGGTCCTCCTGGGGTCCGAAGCAAGAATCTCTTCTAATTTGACAAGCATTGCACTCTTTGAACCAAGACAAATAGAGATGAGTGATTTAACCTCACAGAAAGTCTTAGTTAACTGAGTCTGAATCTCAACAACATTTAACTTCAAATATCTTAAGCTTGAACTCCCTTTGAGGCTACCCAAGGCCTCTTTTATAGTGGAAAAGAGGAGGTTTTCTGTTCCAAATATGAAGGGATAGAATCCTCCTTCAAAGGGATTAGCTCCTTACATCAAGGGGTTAGCTCCATCAAGTGAAGGATGCATGAACCTTCTCAAAGCGTATCCATTCCCGAAAATTCCCATCTAGAATCTTCTAGAATTCATCTGAAATTCACTTTTTATCTTTACTTTCTCGCCTTTTTGTATTTTACAGAGGTCCGCACCCATTACACAAAGAACGTGCGGTATGGTTCCGCATGAGGGCTGAACTTTAGGTGTGGGACCGCAGGGAATGAATAGAGAAAGTGCGATACCAATTCTTAGGGGATTTTAGGGACTTTTCTCTGATTTTTGAAGCTTGACATGAGGAGCTGGTATGTTAGACTTGCAAAAGGAGGAAGTATGAGTAATAATGAGCTCATACTCATGGTAAAATGTCAGGATGACAGATTTAAGTGTAACAAAGAGGCATCGCATAATCGAACTCTTTCTCCCTTCATCTTCATCATTATGGCTGAAGGATGCAAAGCTTTGAGGAGCAAGGAAAAGGTTAGATACTTGGTGGTTGAGAGGGAGCATGAATTACCTCTAGACATGCAGACTCAGAAGAAGCCTCAGAAAGTTGTGGAGTAGCCACAATTGGAGAAGCAGAGAAGAGGCCAAGTGGAGACATCCACTCAAGCAGAGACCTCCAGTAGGAGGAAATTTCGAGCCAAGTGGGCAGAGGGAGCACATGCATCCATACCTCCATGTCATATGTGGGGTGATGTGAAGCAATAGTCCCAAGAGTGCAGAAATTTGGGGCATGGTCCATTGAGATGTTTCGTCTCATGGATCATTACTCTTTTAAAAATATATATATAAACACATTTATATAAATGATCATTTTCACACGTAAAACTAATACTAATCTAAATATTCTTTTTAAATTAATTCCACAATATTTTATTTGATCATTCTTACTATGAATTCACATAACACACACACTTTATCCATCACCAAATATACTAAATAATAGAATTGCTATATCATATCATAGCTATATATTAAAAATTTATGTAAAGTGTGTTCGTGTGGACCATCAATAAAACTGAGACCATCCACATGGATGGAAACCAATATTTCCAATTCTATAGACCCATTAATACATCATAAGGAAAATTTTGGGGATGGACTCTGACATCGGTTTTAACTGTCAACTCGTGGACATAATTTCTTCGGCGAACACTTTCCGGGAAATGGGTTGATGTATCTGTAAGAATCAAAATTCATCATCCACCATGTCGATGACAGATGCATCATCCACCATGCGTATGATGGATTTTAACTGAATTCATTTAAAACTCTATCAAGATTTAAATTTTCCCACAGATTTTTTAAATTTGTCTACCCATTCTATTTTGAATCTGGTTGTCTATACTCCGAGTCCGGAATGTGTCTGGTAGTGTTGGGTATGGTAAAATTTATATCCTCGTGATCGATTTTCCAGTGCACTCAACCAAAGGATCTTTGGAATGTGGTGTGTGGAATGGGGACGGAGTTTCGTGCATCCAGATTCAATTGAATAAATAAAAGAATTTTAGAAAATTTCAGCTGATATTGAAACAACGAGCTTAAACCTAAGAACCCATTTTATCTATGGGTTTTTTTGCACTTCTTTGTTACGCAATAAGATCAAGCTTTGATTTGACTTATCGCCCTTTGAAAAGGCTCTAATAATGGTAGAAAACAAAAAATAAGGGGTGTTGGAAAAGAACATTAGGCGAAAGGAAACGAGGAGGGTTTTCTCGACCTTCGACAAGAATGGAAACGGGTTGATCAAAAAACAAGAGATGAGAGAGTCCTTTTATAAGCTCAGGTTGTGCACTGACAAAGAGGATTTGGCCCCCACGATTTGAACGATGAATGTGAATTAAGTGATTAAGCCTAATGTGACTCTCACACGGTGGAGACATGGTTGTAAATAAAATAATTCAAATGGGCATTGGAGGATTCCAATGAAGCCCTTCAAATCGATGCCATCCATCTCAAAGTGCTCTACAAGAAAGGCGGGTCTCTGCTAAGGCCGAGGCATTATAAGGCGACATGCAAATGTTTGAAGTAAGAGAAAAGCACTAGTAGTGGGAAGAGAGAAGTAAAATAGGCACTAGGCCACGCTAATATCCTCCTTACTTTAATACCCTCCCCTTTCCGTAGTATCAATCAAAGTGTAGGAATTGGGGCTTAAATTGCAAGTGTGAGAGATGCATTTGGAGCACTCTCTTAGGACATCCCTAAAGAAATTACTATATATTTTTATAAAATGCATGACCAAGTAGAGGATGAATTGATGACTAAATGGTCTGGTCAACAACCCTTTGATCTAGATATTTTGGCATGGGCAGAATTTGCAAGGATTTCTATAGATGCAAAGAGTTTCATTGAGGGATACCAACTATTATAAGAAGAGAGTCATTGGATCTGTGCACTCTTTATGATTGCAAATTTGGCAGGAGAACAGTCCAAACGCTTCACTCCTGTGATGGTCAATAACTTATTTCCCTCTTATCAAAAGCTTATGGAGGTAGTCTATCCAATTAGTTTTTCAATGATACCTCTCCATTACAATTCGAACAAGGCCCTAGTTAGTCATTTAGGGTTAGGGCATAAATTTAAAGAAAGGGAAATAATTTAAGTTGTGATGAATATTAAGGATTTTATGACTAGTGCCTGGCCATTGGGAGATCGGGAGTCATGAAAGATTTCAATATGGACAATTTTCTACCCAAGGATACCTAAAAGAGAAATTTTGCTAGCCCTTTTAGATATTTATACTTCATAAACATGTGTTAATAGATTTTCAAGGATGAAGATGCAACAATCCTTTAGGAACATTCATTCATTCATTATCAAATAAGTAACACATGCCACAATTCCCAATAGTTAAAATCTAAAATGACAATTTTAACAATTGGGGCACATTAATAACCATGAGATATTATTCCATGCATTAGACATTAGTATATTTCACAAATTTTATCATAAATAGCACTTACATGATAGTGAAGAGTATATCCATCCATAAAAATGCCATAAGGAAGCTCCAAAGATGAGACAAATTATCCAAACATCAAAACACATTCATAAACATCCAAAATAGTCCATAAATTGCAGATTTGAATTCTCTCAAGCAGGGAAAAAATCCCAGTCATGATGGTTTTCAATGAGACTAAGTCGCATGTTTTATACAAGAGCTATTTGTTCAAATTTCTAAAGAAAAAGCCCCTAAAGTGTCAAAATAAGGTGACAAACCCTTGGTTACAAGCCAACCAAGATAGCTTAAACATTAATCATTATTTTATTTCTCCTTTTAGCCAATTTAATCCATGCGAGGTGCTCTCCAATGCTAGGGTTGAGGCCTCTTGTGCTCAATATGTGGGAGAGGGCCTAAAAAATGATGATGAAGAATGACATCCCCTCCATATGATACAAAACTTATCCAAACCTCTATTTCGGCTTTGTGGGCTCTAAATGGGTCCCTTGGGTCTCCAAGTGGCTCATAGTCAAGTTGATGATCCATCGATGAGGGCTAGAAGATGACATACACCCTCCAATGTCTTCATAGGAAAAGAAGAATTGATTAAATAAAATATATTCCTATAATTCAACATGGTTTTATTGGTTTTAAAGATTAAATACTTCAAAACTTTATATTATTTTGCAATATTTATACCTCATTTTTCCATGGGCTCCTCTAGGTGGGATTTCATTGAAACCCGTAAACCCCGCCCAAAAAAATAGGATATCCCAATCAAAGTAAACACTCCTAGAAATTGGAGTGGGTACACTCGAAGAGACCGAAAAGCCCCCTAGACCAGAAGACTCAGAACTAGAAATCAACAAGACTCTATTGTTATATACTTCACCCCCCAAAAGAGGAGTGGGATCGACGAGAGATTGCATTGGCTCAACCACTTCATCAACTAATGGTTGGGTCGATTGTTAAGAAACCATAATAGGTTCAAGAGTAGAAGAACCTACAGACTCAGACCACAACCTTTGTACCACATAAATCTCAGGGCACAAATGAGGAAGATGATCTCCCTTGCACATCTCACAAGGGAAATTAGGCTTAAATCTTTTACACCTAGGTTTCTGATCAAAGTTAATGCCCCCAACATGACTAGCAGCGGCTAGTGGAGGGTGTTCAAGATGACTTGCAGAGGTTAGAGACTCTTTCCTAAGAGAGAGAGGACTTTTGCCCTCATCTTGACTCACAGAAGCAGGTGAGTCATCAACAACATTACTCCTAGAGGTAGGTGACCCATTACTAGTATGGCTTCCAGTGACTAGAAGTATGCTCCTAGCATGGCTTGCAGTGGCTGAAGGCTCGTCTCCAACATGACCAGCAGAGGTTGTTGATGATTAATGGAGAGAACTCTTATTCTTCTTATTCCTCCTCTTTTTCTTATTTTTATATTTATTTTCAGTTGAGTGGCACTGCTCTCGTCTGGTGGGAGAGAAAGCTTCAAAAAGGTAGTAGACATTTGGGTAATCTACATTCCTCCTGGTCTGATTTTATTTCTGCATTGAAAGATAAATTTTATCCTTTAGGCTTTTGAAAAAAGGCTTTAATGGAATGGACATATTTGAGGCAAGGCAAGGGCCAAAGTGTGCAAAGTTTCACAGAGGAATTTAGGAAATAAGCTTTAAACTTGGCCATTCCATTAGATTCACCTGAGACTATAACAAAGTATATTGGCGTACTACGTAGTTATATCAAGCATTCTTTATTGTAGTTTGAGACTACTACTATTGATGCATCCAATGTGAAGGCCATCCATATTGAAAGGAAGGGTAAACATGACACGGGGGATCATCCCAAGAAATCATCATATGTGACATTGTGTCGGGGACTCCATATTTGTATGACAAGAAAACAATTTTCTCCCCACATGAAAACAAATACAATCTCACGAATGATGAGGTGGAGTATATTGTCAGGGATCATCATGTGAATATCAATGAAAATATTGTTAGTGTAGGTCAGATGAAGAGGTTGATCAACTTCAACAAAGGTTGCATTCTCATGGTTGTGAGAGCAAAGGATGCAAAAGCATATGAAACTTTCCAAGATTGTGACCTCTCTCACAAGAAATAGTTATATGATATTGTTTCTAACTATCGTGGAGTTTTTCAGGAACCAAGTGGGTTACCTTCAGGAACAAAGTGTACACTTTATCACTTATAGGATTGTCACTATGACATTTTACAATGAGGAGATGCACACTACAATGAATAATTTGTTCTAAATTAGAGAACAAGTAAAGAAAACCTTTGCCAATAGTCTTGTTTAATTTTCATATCCAATCCAATCTTGGCCCTAAATCCTGGATACAGTGGTTGGAATTGTGAAATCTTGAATATCCAAATCTGAATAGTTTTTGGTGTTTGTACAGGGACACTAAATTGTAAGTCACAAAGAAATGTGGGATCAAGTTTGTGATATTTGGAAAGTGTTTCTATGAACTTGGATGTGATTGCATGTTTTTGAGATATCTTTTCGGATTCCATATCTCTAACATTGAATTTTTTAAAGGAAAGTAAACAAACAATTATTGTAATATGGTATTGAGATGCAATCTTTTCAAGGTGAGAAAATGATATAGATTAACTAAGGTGCAATCCAGATGCATTTTTCTTATAGAAAGAAAACAATTTTTTATTTTTTAAGGATGGGAAACAATGATATTATGAACATGATTAATCAAATCCAACAATAAGTTTCTATTTTTAGTTGTGAAATCAAAATCCAAGGACAATTTTTGATACAACTATTTCTTGTTGAGATGGAAACTTGTTTGTTGGAGAGTGAATATAAAAAGTCAATCTAGGACCTCTTGGATTAGGTAGCCATCAAGGTGAGCCTTAGTTTCTTTTCTTTCTTACCTTCAATATGCTCAAATTGTGATTTTTGTGAACATGGAAGTAGTGAAAGTGTTAGTTTAAACTTCTCTTTCATCTAATTGAAACATTTTCCACCCTTACTTTAGTCATCACTTTATTAATTAGTTAACATTATGAAAGCATAAGTGAAGTTATAATAAATTTTTAATGTTGTTTATGTTGAAATATTGTAACATCGTATTATGTATAAATTGTGCATACACAACTTGCAATTCATAAATCACAACAATAATATTGCATGCACAAATTTAATCTATTGTTGTGTATTAATAAATAATATTTAATATTAAAATGACATATCAACTAATATCCATACATAGAACTAATATGGTTTAATGCTCAATTTGTTTTACAGAAAGTCTTATTTATTAGTTTCCTTGAATTTGAATAAATACATCATCCGAAGTCATATGTTCACACTCTTTTACTTATCTCAACCAAAATGTTTTACTAATAAAAGAGTGAACACTATGACTCAAAAAAACAAAATGCTACTATATATATATATATATGGGTTGCCACATCTCCTCTCTCATAGTAAAATATCATGGAAATATAAAACATGAATGAAGACAAATGATGGTTTGATTAAACATCCTTCTTGGTTTCTAAATGCAATTCCACGTTGGTCTTTTTTGAAATTTATTTTGGGTGGTCTGAAAAATACCATGCTTCTTATAGATGAATCTTCATGTTCCTATGATTCTTCGAAGAAAAGTTAGAAGTCATTTGTAAATAGCTTACAAAATTATCAAAAATATTAAAACACACATAAATTAAAATTGAACAAAATATTAAACATGTCAATTTATCTTACATGTTTAATTAGTAAATTATCCAAATCACTTCTAATATTAGTGGTATCCTTTAACTATTAATAATTAGAATAAGTTAAGAAACATCATACTATTGATACTTTTATCATTAAAATTTTATGTAATTAGAAATTTGTACTAACAACTACATTCATAAAATAGTATATAAATTCACTTAATATATAATAATAAAATATATCAATCCTTATTTCATGATTTTCATTCAAAATTAGATATTTATCTTTAATTACTATCAACTCAACCAATAATTACTTTTAAAATCTATTACTATAGGCATTAGTCCACTCCGAAGAATTCAAATTAACTTGTCTCGATTTCAAGTTCAAATTCATATTGTAAAGCCATCGTAATAGTATTACGTACACTGTATTTGTTTAAATTGCTGTCACCTCAACCTGCGCTGGCAATTAAGTGGGAGATAACTTTTTTGGACCGAATTCCACCCAGTGCAGTTGATGATGATAATTTAGATCCATCATGCACATAGCGGATCGTCTTGCTTAAGTCATGGATGATGAATGTTAATCGATTACCATTAGACGGAAAGTGTTGGCCGGAAAAATTATGGACATGTTTGACGTTTAAATCAGTTGTCAGACTTATACTCCTTACAGTGTATTAAATAGCGTATAGCCTTGTAAATAAGGCTTTCCGAGGGGTTGTGTTAGGTTTTAGAAGTATACAAGTTGTTTCTCCCACTTCACTCCGAACTTCCTAGATGGTAGTGGCAAGTATATAATTTTTTTAATTTAAAAATAAAAATAATAAAATTAAATATTTACTTGGGACATTATTTTATAATTCTTAATAGTTTTATCAAATTTAGTTAAAGATGTGAAGTTTTAGTGGTTGTATGTTAATTGGTCAGTATGAAAATTAGTGTTTATCTAGTCCTCAATTCTATAGAATTCATTGCAATGCATTGATTAATACATTGGTCAATGTGAGTATTTTCATTTACATATATATTTTTTATTATTATACATATTGATATACATAAAGGTAGTATACAAGTGTCACAACATATGTATTGTGTTTGTAGTTTTTTTAATGTATTTGTTTATTATTTTTAACATTTTGCAGTTGTTGAGTGAGATTATGTGATTCTTTTTCATTTTATATTCTCATGAGTAAAGTGACTTTTCATTTATATATATTTTACATTATTTTATACATTGATGATATGTAAATGTAACATATAAATGTTGCAACATATGTATTGTGTTTGTAGTTTTTTTTTAATGTATTTGTTTATCATTTTTAACATTTTAAGATGGTTGAGCAGATTATGTAAATCTCTTTCATTATATATTGTGATATTTTTACGCTGAAAGACGTTCTCTTTGTTAGTTTGGGGTGAGCATACATTGTTCACCCCAGCCAATGAGAAGTCTTCTATTTGGCACTCTTACCAAATTCTTCAATGTTTGAAAATTTTAAATTCAATTTGTATAGTTTGAAAATCATTTAGTTGCCCTCCTCTCATTTAATGATAGCGATGACATTCAAACTTTTATGCCTCCTCTACCTGCAATCTCTATTTATTTCTGTCCTTTCTTTGTTTCCTGCATTAACTTCTTGTATCATGGTCTAGCAACTTCAACCACCCAACCATTTAATGCATAGAAGACCCGACCTAACCATTTAATGCATATAATACCCATGGGTCTCACGTCAAGACGAATTGCAACAGCTGGTCTACACAATTAAGAAGAGAAGGGCGTTTATAAAGAGGATCCAGCAAATCTTAAATCATCAGTGTGGTTAAATGCAGTAGTGCAGACTTCCAGCTTGCAGCCGACTTCCAGGTTCTAGCCTGAATGACTTGCAAAATGAATTAAGAAGAGAAGGGCGCTTATAAAGAGGATCCAACAAATTTGAAATCATCAGTCTGGTTAAATGTAGTAGTGTCGACTTCCAGCTTGCAGTTGACTTCCAACTTCTAGCCTGAACAACTTGCAGACTGACTTCCAGCTTGAAGGACTTCTGATTTGAAGATAGCCGGTAAGCTTCCATTACCTGCAATACATTACGAATCACTGCATCTTTTCATCCATTTTAAATACCCCTATTTACTTTGAAATTTATTGTATTGGTGTGTCCATTACCCAGCCGAAAAATAACGAAATAGATTATGATCCGGAAAAAATGAAGAAAAACTATTGAGAAAAACATATTGGAATAGGTAGAACGTTAAATACTGTAATTTTGCAACTTGTCATGCCATTCTTGAAGAAAAACATAGAAAATAATAGTGAAAACAATAGTCTGTCGGTCTGTAGAGTCATTTCAAAAAACAAACACCTTTCATTAGATCTCTTGAAGAAAAACACAGAAAATAACAGTGAAAACAACAGTCTGTCGGTCTGTAGAGTCATTTCAAAAAACAAACACCTTTCATTAGATCTTCAATTGTAGACTTTGTTCAACAATCAAGACAGTTTGGGAGTTTTCCAAAAAACACCCATATACAGTGTTTGAATCTGGACTATTTTGCATTACTGCCCAAAATTTCTTTTAAGGAGTAGTTACATATATGACGGTGTTTTCATTGAAAGACTGTCAATCTTGAACTATATTTCATGTCAAATTCCCAAACAAAATATTGCAAAAACTAATATGACGCAATCTTGAACTATATTTCATGTCAAATTCCCAAACAAAATATTGCAAAAACTAATATAAAATATAATGTTAAATGAATCAACATATATCTTTGGAACCCAAAGCCGCACGTTTAAACTCGATAAATTGATCAATTTGAACATTAAGAGAAAACAATCCAAGGTTGCTCGTCCAGTTGCCAGAGATGGTAGAATCCTTGGCAGTGGCTCCCGAGGAGGCAAAGTTGACTCCGTGCTTAAAATTAGAGCCTAAAGACTTCAGAAATGGATCCATAAACCCATACCCCAAATCCTAAGCTGTTAACAAACGAAAGGAAATCAAGAAACAAAAAAACGTTATTCATCAACAAACCCTGAAGAACTTACTTGCATATTTCATTCAGAGCTAAATACAAAATCCAGAGGGATGATAAACCATCTGGTCTTACATACAAAGTTGATTAACAGGCGGCCATTGCTGAACCTGGTGGCGGCGCGGTCGAAGTAATGGACACCGTAGGGGGGGGACTCTGAAACAGAGCGTCTGGGCATGGCCGCTCTGTTCTCTCCCACGTCTAACAGTGACGCTCCGAATATAAATAATGGAGGGTGGCATGCCACCGACTGTTTCTGGTATTCATCTCTTTGTTCCTTTGTTGTTGCTCCTGCAATCAAATGAAGGAAAAAGCACAGAAGAAGAAGAAGAAGCGAGGGTTCAAACTTAGAGCATGGCACAGTTAGAGCACCGAGGCTGATAGGTTTAGCACTCCATAGGCTAACTTGACCTATTGATTTAATTATATCGCAAGAATATATAATTTATTTGTAAGCACTGCTTGGCGTAAGTAGGTGTTGTATGCAATTGTTGGCAAGGGAGGGATTGAGTTGCAGGTGGCGAGATGGTGTGAAAGAGAGATTGACTCTCATGCAGCAGAACATGTATCTTCACATTATCCCATGACCAGTTTTGGCAGTTTCAAACAGTTATATCGTTTGGTTTGCCACCGTTTCACAATTCATTTGAAACTTATCAAATTTGTATTTATCGTTTCTTATTATTTATTACTTTTTTTTAAATTTGAAATTCAATTCAACATTTTTAACTTTTTTATTATTTATTCATATATTTGAATAGTTTGGTTTTTTTCCTTAGCTTTATTTATAACACTTTTCAATGATCTCAATCTCCATTTATTAGTGTATTTATTTTTAACTTATTAATTTATTCATTGATTAAATCCTTTATTTTTATTTTTAATTTAAATTCTATTTTTAAAATTTTTTATTCAAAGTATTTATTTATTTATTAATTTATTTATTGGTTAAATCCTTTATTTATTTATTTATTTTTTTTAAATTTATTTTTTGACTTTGACTTTGATTTTTTGTCTTTTAACTTGATTCAGGATAAAAACTTGTTTATCTTGTTTGTTGAGAAGGGTGTCATTTTAGTTTTTGGTTTTGATTTTATATTATTTTTGACTTGGGTTTTAAGGATGGGGTAGTTAAGGTTTTGGTTCTTTTTATATTTTAATTTTATTGTTGACCGTTTTTAACTTTTGGAACTTTTTAGGGTTGGGAGAATTTTATTTTATATTTTTATATTTTTAATCTTACTTTTGACCGTTTTTAACTTTTTAATTTTTTCTTGGGTTTTGACCATTGCTTCTCTCTTCATGGTATAAATATGTAAGTATGATCAGCCAATCTTCATTATCCTGATGATGAATTACAGTTGGTAGTTCGAAACGCGTCAGTTCCTAAATTTCTTATGTGATTTCCCAGAAGATTTTTAATTAAAATGTTATGGATCACAGAAGCTTGCGCTCTCAACTCTCAACATCTATCTCTACCATCAGTGCCAAATGATTGAGGTGACAAATATAGGTATGCAAAAACAAAACATCGACACTTCCATTCACTTTGTCCAATGATAAATTTACACGTAATCCATAATTCCAACTAGCAATGATGGAGCTTACATATTCATTTTAATAGATGCTTTGGGTTTTAGTATAGTTGATAACCATTTTATTACAACTAAAAATCATAGGACTTGCATAATTTTATAGTTATAGTTATTGGAATATAGTTCAACCTGTGTTCACCATGCCTCAGCATCAGTGCACACTATATTTGTATGGTTTATGGTTGGCTTATTCTCCCTCGCCATCTTATTAGTCCCTGTCGTCAGGCGTCTGGGAATATTTTAAGTTTAATAACCAAAATTGCACTATTTTAAGTTTAATAACCAACATTGCAAAGTTGTATTTGATCTTCTACTCTTTATTAACATCAATCTTCTATATCGACCCTAGCGGAGCTTTTTCAACCCTTTCACTCTAACAAACAGAAAAAAGAATAAGCCAACTTGAAGCGGTTTCTAGCTGGTATGAATGTGGATATTTTTAGCCTCGATGATGTCTTATAGGAAAGTCTTATGGAAATGGGAGGACATGGCCACCTCAAATATCCTAGTAGTCCCGATATATCCCTCTACCAGCTCCATGGGTGGTTTCACTATAACCTATTTGCCTAATCTTAATACTTATTCCTTTCGTGAGGCTATAGTCATCCAATTTTTATATTTGCAGTGGGCATGGTAATATCAATGCTCTACATAAGTTTTAATTATTTTAATATTTATATTCTAACAATGTTTTATCTTTTCATCAATTCATATTTAAATGTTGCTAAGGAAAATTTTAGGGTGACTATAGCAAGTCTGTTTATTTTTCATTATTTTAACAAAAAAAATTAGTCAATTTCTATTTTTCCTAAAAATAACTCACTCCAATTTTATAATATAAAATTATTTTACCTTTGAAATCATATATATATATATATATATAATATCTTTGTGAATACAACTTATGTGTAGAGCTTTGTGTTTTCAATGGGAATCTCAGTCACCCATGACCAGTTTTGTAATTTTTATTTTGAATAGAGACTCTTTTTCCTAAGTGATTTTAATGTTAGTGTTTATATTGATGAGAAATGTTGGTTCTTGGTCAACGTGTTATTCTCACAAGCAATTTGTGGGTTGAGGCTGGTCTTGTTAACAGTTCACTCGGTATCGTCTGCGCAATCGTATATGCAACACGCTGTAAACCACTCGAACTACCCTCGTTTGTTGTGGTTGATTTTATTCACTACAGGGGTCCACCATGGGATCCTTCAAATCCTAAAATTGTGCCAATCCCCTCCATAACAAGGGGTTCGCGAACACAAGTGCCACTCCACATGGCATGGGGCTTAACAATCCATAAATCGCAAGGCATGACACTAGATAAGACAACAATCGATATCGGCAACATTGATTGGCAAGGCCTAACTTTCATAGCCATCTCAAGAGTTCGATCGTTGAATGATATTTGCATCTCCCCTGCCTTCTCCTTCACACGCTATTCGCGGATGCAGGAGAACCATTTTGTCATGATGTTGACGGAAAATATGTCCGGCCAACAGTAGGGGATCTCCCCGGTAGAAAGTCCCAATTAGACTTTGAACCGTTTGGAATAGGGATCCCGTCCGGGGTGTGGGTCCGGCTACCGCTTAAATGACTTTCTCTTAGGTCTCGAAGAAACTGGTTAAATCTGCATACATACACTCATTCACATGATACATAATACATGACTGATGTATCACACTGATATATAACACTATGTGTAGCAAGGTAATGAACAAAATGCACACGTCCAGGAAGTGTCATTAGCAACACATCTATGGGGTAATGCATGCAAAATAATCTGACCACTGAAGAAACAGTTCTTCGTGGCACGGATATCCCTTAACTTTCCGAAAGATGCAATGAAATGCTAATAAAATAATTCATTAAAATTCATTATAAGAACAAACGATAAACTTAAGCATCATCAAGCACAATCACAGATAGCTATGAAGTACAAATGATACTATTAAGAACACAGCTTCATTAATCATACGATATTCTGAAACTATACGCAGAATACACACAGTTTTGTCACAGCTAAATACATCATCCAACAAAGGGATTTTAACAAGTATCTAAATTTCACATGAGTCAGAGTATGACCCTTCAATTACAATGCAATATTGCTCTTCAATCCACAAAAGAGAAGCCCTTAACTATGTACCCCGCAGGGGTATTTATAGATTCAAGAAACGCCCCTTCAGGCTTTTCTATGCTTCGGCTTCCCGACGGTTCAGCTTCCCTGTGACCTTTGACGATCATGCGACCTGCGACCGGCGGAAACAATTGCGACCTGCGACCCAGGTGCAGGTGCGACCTGCGACTCAGGCGTATGCGCGACCTACGACCTGGGGACGGTCGTGACCTGCGACCGAAAGAACTTAGCTATGGAGGTGGTCGTGTGATTGAGAGGTCTGGAGCGTCAATTTTCTTCCCCTTCAGGAACTCTCGCCAGGTCTGGTAATCCGCTGCTATAGGGGAGACTAGAGGGGTTTCTTCTTTTAATCGATGCATACATTCCAGGGCATTCGGTATCAGAGTCTCCTTTTTCTGGGAAATCTGGATTGAGAGGGAGTCAAGCTTGGTATAGATTTGTACTGGAGCGACAAGCAACCGGTTTAGGTTCTCTTGTGATGCTTCAAATTCTGGTGCGGTAGCAGCTTGTCTCACGGGTTGCAGAAAAGACTGAATTTCCTGATCTACCTGCTCCCAGTCTTTAGTTTCATCCAGTGCCCCTAACGACGGAATGTGATGAAGAGCGTTCATGGAGTCTATACCACTGATCAGGTGATTATATGCAGACACCACTTTGTCCAAGTCTTTGGCCAGCTTGTCTTTAGACTGCATCTTCATCCGGATTTGTACTTTGGCGTCTTGTGTGTGACCCCAATCCTTCCTAGGCACATTTTTGGGAGCTTGCTGGTACTGCGCTGTCCAGTTTATCATTTTGTCTAAAGCTACCGAGGCTTCCCTGAGCTGCTCATGCTTCTGTTTGGTTTCCGCTCGTGCCTCTGCCAACGGGGCCACTGTTTGTTTTAGGGTGAGCATTTCCCTATATACTTGCTTCATGGTCGTTTCCAACACATCACACTCTTTCATGACCGCCAGTGGGACCTCATTGACTTGGGAAGGCTTACCTTGAAGCTGTCGTATCTCCCCTTCCAGTATTGATTTCTCTTGTTCCGCTGCTTTTAGCCTGTTCTGTAGGGAAATAATCTCCCTGCTCATTCTAGTGACATTTTCCTCTGTGGCCGCGGCAAAAGTGGTGCCTGCTGATGCTATCATTACCGGGTTAGTCCTGGTATCCGGGACGATGTCCTTTTCAGTGGCGACCGTAGATATGGCGGGATGGCTTTGCGCCAAGGATTTTCTTCTCTCTTGCCGTATTTTGAAAGAGAACTAGTCAAATGTCAATCTAGTCAGGTCGAAGACCTCTTCCTCTTGTTCCCCGGGAAAATCGTCATCAGGGATGATGCTTTTCTTGCCACTTGGAGGAATCTGCAGGGGAGATATGTCGATCTCATCTATCAGTTCATCCTCTTTATCCTGCGTTTGTCCTTTTCCTTTCTCCTTTTGCCGGCGCTCGGCTTCTGCCTTGTCATGTTCCTCCTTCTTCCTGCATTCTGACTCTGCCTCTGCTTCTCTCTCAGCTTTTCTTTTCCTCTCTGCTGCGGCAGCTTGGCCTGTTTTCTTCTGCTGTTCGGCTTTGTCAAGTTCTTCCTTAAGTGCTTGTTCTGCCGCCGCCTGTGCTTCCTTTTCCTGTCTTTCCTTTTCCTCGGCCTGTTTCCTTTTCCGTTCTATCCTTGCATCTCTTCTACGTTTCTCTTCATCCTCCTTCATTTTCTTTTCCTCTTCCTTCTTGGCCTGGGCCTCTGCTTCTTTTAGCTGATCCGAGGTGTCAGGCCCTGTACCGGTCCGTGTTTTCTTATCTTTGGAGGAAGAAGAGCCTCCTAGTTTTTGGCTTCGTTCTACCCTTGCATCTCTTCTACATTTCTCTTCATCCGGACGTCCATACAACCTGCAAAGCATGGCGGCCACTAATTTGTACACTTTCTGTGAGTTGTACCACCGGCACTCCCTTCGGTTCTTCCCGACCTTAAACTTGTCCTGGCTCGCCCACCACTTCTCGATTGTATCAACCACGTGCACTTCATGGGCGGTGGTGCCTATCCTAAAATTTTTCTTCTCGTTGGGGTGGAGTAGCAGACATGGGCGTCTTCAGCCCTCCAACGTTGCGTTTTACCTTGATATCTCGATCGAAACTTCCTTAGGATCCGTTTTTTGAATGATCCAAGCCATTACTTCGGGCACGGGAAGATGGCCGAGATGTGCTCGTTAGATGTAACTTGGATTTTTTCGACCTTAGGCACACTTCCGTCCCAGAGATCTTCCGGAAACCCGGGTCACAGGTTGCAACTCGTGGTATACTTCATACCATCTCAGGCTGTCCCCTTTTGCGAAGGTGCAAAGGGTGTCTCTGTATATTGGCGGAGGAGATATTTGCACGTCTGTATCTGATTCTTCTTCCACTACCTTCTTGCCCTTCTTTCGGGACACTGGGGGTGCCATGTTGCTAGAATCAGAGAGAACCGGTATCGTGTCTGCTCCAAATTCACCTGTTGCATTCAGGAAAGAATCCCATGATGAGAAAGACATGATGATAATGGGCTAAATACAGTCTACCATGCAGAAATTACTTAACAGTTCTCTTGGGGTCGCAGGGTCGCTGATTAACCAAAGAACTCACATGCGACCTCGCGACCTTGCGACTAGGTCGCAGGGTCGCAGAGTCGCTAACCGAAGATCGCGCGACTTTGCGACCTTGCGACCGGGTCGCTGGGTCGCAGGTCGCGCTAGGGTCTACCCGGGGGTTTTCGAACGCGCGCGGTTTTGCGGATAATCTCTCCCTAACGGGAAACATACGCGGCTGGAAAGGGTCTAAACTGGAGATAGGGCACAGCCATGAGGACCTGGGCAAGACAAGGGTGACCTTGGGGTTTATGGGAATCAAAACAACAATAAAACTCAATAGAAAACCCTACATCATCACCAGCAAGAAATTAAGACCATGGGGAGGCCCAAAATTTGGCAAGAAATGCTCGTGAAGGAAACACAGAGAGGAAATAGCAACTTACCCGGAAGAAAACACGCCATTCGACCTGTCAGAGCAATTCCACGATTTTCGTCGCGAGTCACAAATGCGACCTAGCGACCTGCCCTTATAAAAAGGAGTCGCACGTGCGAGCACTAAATGAGGTCGCAAGTTGATAGTTTGCGCCCTCGCGACCTCGCGACCTTAAGGTCGCTGGGTCGCAAGGTCGCTGAGTCGCCAATTCCTCTAATTACTTAATTTTGTGACCTTGCGACCTCGCGACCTTAAGGTCGCTGGGTCGCAAGGTTGCAAATTTATTGACTTCCGACTCTTGCGACCTGACGACCTGGCGACCTTAGGGTCGCCGAGTCGCATAGGTCGCATGGGTCGCAAATCATGGATTCGCGACTTAGCGACTTGCTCTTAAAAAATTTACTTAGCTTCTTCTTCTAGTTTCAAAGGGGGCTCCAAAAAAATTTAGAAGTGTGTGTTATTATCTTTTTTTGTATTTTTTTTGGAGGGTGTTGTAGGGGCTACAACAGGTTATTATGTATGTTGTCTAGTATGATTCATGGTATGCCCTGCTTACTCATAGCTAATCAAAACTCCATTTCTAAAATCTCTCTCTGAATTATTGGTTGTTTTAGTTAAGTGAAAGAGGTCTTGTTTCGATCTTGCCCTTTGTCCATGCTTTGCAGTCTTATTTCAAAGTTCCCGATAGCTCAAGATATGATGTTTAGGAGTTCCCTCTTCATAGATTGAGTTTTTTTTTTATCTTATTTGTTTTCCCAAAAGTCTGAAGGTGATTTTCCCAAATTTAGAGGGTCTTATACTTCTATGTATCACTGGATTGTTTATTTTCTGCATCTATCAGTTTGAGTTTCGTTCATAGAGATTAATGGTCAGCCCTAACTCATGAATGCTTGCTGCTTAACTATCTATGCTTAAAATATCTTTTTCTTTCACAAACTTAATGTTCATCTCATTTCACTTTCACCCAAAAAATCCATTTACCTCGACTAAATCAGCCCTGGAGTAATACCTTGTCCATCATTAAGACAGTCTTGACCTTATCTGACCCCATAGCCCAGTTGATTTGACGAACTCCGTATCTATTTTTCCTTTTGATTAGTTCCCCTCAAAAAACCAAAAACAAACGAAAACATACTTAACAACTAGCCTAAAATCAAATATACAGAAGCAAACAAGTTTACATCCTTTGCATAATAGAGAGAACCATCTCTGAGTCCAGGAAGGCTAGGTCTTAGGGCTCCAAAGCTTGGTCTCATGTTACCCTGTCATTTGGTTTACCAATCTGCCAAATTACGAGACACTAACACTTTTCTTATGTAGGAAAAACCAAATAAATTTGGAATTCAGTCAGGGAAATCTCTACAACTTATTGGAGTAATTGCAAGCCTTTATTGCCTATGGTGTGCCAGTCATATCTATTGGCGAAGTCCACATCAACCAGTTCTTGGTGAAGAAGCTGACCTTGGATTACTTGTATTTCTCACCATTTATTTCTTTCTTCCACATTTATTCTGCATCGCAGCTATTCATCGTAATGAGTCTTCACAGTTAAATGATGAATTGCCATTATGAAACTAAAAGTTAGTCTTAATGAGATCTAGATTTGATACTTGAGTGTTGACTCAAGAGTCAAGACAAATCATATTTATCTAAGGGTGTCATGCCTAGCTGTTGTCCAAAGGATTTTCATGTGGCATTTTTATGGGAACTATTTGGTTCTCTTCTTTCCTCAATTTCACCACACAATTAGAAGATTCCACCAACTTTGAAATGAAGTGGACAGTAATACTACTAACGGATTTCCAATGCTTTATATAGTACTGAAACCTTGGCACATACACTAATTACTTATATATCACATTCCACAACTACTACATCGCTCAGGGTAGGTTGTGTTCGCTCTCCATAATCATTAAATACTGCATTATGCTACTTATTGGCCAATCAAGAAAAAAGTAGTTATGCTGGGTCAAGCTTCCATGCTCCACAAATGGGTAGGCCTACTACTACAGGGTAAGTCATAGGGTATTGATCTTGTGCGTTGGCTTGGAATTATTAGTGACCTTTGTAGTCCCTTTGGAATGGTCAGGTAGTTTTCCATGGATGCTAAGTCTTGGTCAAATCGGTGAACTTTCCACAGCTTGATCCCAGAAATGTAATGTTTGTGTTGGTTCAGTTTCCATCAATCTTGATTCTGTAGTCGTACCACTTCTTGATTCACTCACATTAATTTTATGTAATATCATTTGGAATCAATTTTCATAAATATTCTTGTTGGTTGTAGATCTCAACTAGTTTTCATATTCAAGAAGAAGATATGATCCAGATGGTTTGTTGAACCTTGGTCAGCTGAATGAGATGTCTTGTCCTCTATTTGAACCATTTTCTTGTTTAAATCATTTAATAAATTGTTTATTTTGTGTAGCAGTTGCCATGTACCCATAATGAAAGGAATACTTATCAAGTTATCACGATGTGGTTAGATAATACCTTATATACCAAAATATGAATCATGGCACATTCATGGGTCTTGGAAAGAAAAAACGTTTAAGAAAGAATAAGAGATGATATATATATATATAAATGAAATGTTCATTCAATCTAAGGAAATTACTTTGACTTGTGCTTAAATTATAAGGAAAGATGGAGAATTCCTTGGGACTGTTAAGGAGCTTATGCAATCAATATGTGTCATAAAAGCCATTTTAGAACATGGATGCTAGATAAAAGCAGGGTTGTATTCTTTTTTTCTCTTTTCAAATAAATGGTGCTTATATTAACACATATTACAACATAACATACAATGTCTGAAGGAATGAAAATGTCCTTTGGAAGGATAGAGCTTTAGAATTAAAATATTTAAAATCCTTTTTAAGAACACCCTTGGCTATAATCCTGGTTTTAAAATCAGTATATAACATATCATGAAAGGCTTCTAAATAAAATTGAGCCCCATTGGAATCTTCATTACAGTGCATCCTTCATATGGGTGCAAGCAATCTATTCTGATGCATTGCCAAACACCTTGAAAGTTACCTGGAGCAATTGCATCACAATCCCCTGCAGTGCATCCTTCAGATGGAGTGTATGCATACTATTCTAATGCAGTGCCAGACACCTTGAAAGTGAGCTGGAGCAACTGCATCACAATCCCCTACAATGCATCCCTCCACAGAAAATGTTTGTAAAAAATGTGCTTCCAAGAGGTCCAAATTAGATATCTGGAACGCTTGCACTTCCAAAAATATTAAAAATATGTTGAATGATCTCAGTGATCCGATAATGCATACATTGTGCATCCATGAAGCCAGACTTTACAAGCTTGGTTTTAGAGGGTAATTCCTGATAAACCACTAGCCATGGAAAGATCATCAACTGAAACACCGTGCTTCCAAATTGTGTTAAGGTGCTCTATCTGCTTCCATTTTTCCCTCAATATCCACTTTCTATCGAGTATCTCTGTGAATGGATGTGACAAATGAAGAGCCTAGTAAAGCTATCATGCCTTAAAGGTCCAACTGGTTTGGTATAGCACTGAAGCCAATCCCTCTGGATGGGGCTAGGGTTACTGCCATTAAGTGTCTTCTTCAGGGATAAGGTTTTGAAAATATTGTATCCCACCTACTGAGTATCTCTTTGAATGAATGTGGCACACGAAGAGTCTGATAAAGCTGGCATGCCTTAAAGATCCAAACCAACCTTCTATAGCAACAAATCCAATCCCTTTTTCTATTCAATTCATGTGTGCCTTTTACAGGTACAAGGCTTTGCAATTTTTGTATTCCACCACTTGGTGACTATATCTATGAATGGATGTCACAAATGAAGAGCCTTGTGAAGGCTTATAGATCCAGACTAGCCTGTTTAGTGTAGAAGTGTCTTATGTGGGGAAGAGGCTTTGTGATTCTTATTTTGCAACATAATTTGATCTAATAAATCCCTTTTCTTGAGAGATCAATGTCCAAAACCTCCACTTTCTCTTGGACTGATCCCAAAGGCCCCTCTACCCAAAAACCCATTTTTAGTGAATTGTTTAAGTAGTAGCCTCTAAATACAAGAAAGAGTAGTAGCCTAATCTGTAGTAGCCTCTAAAACTCCTAGGTCCTTTACATGAAAGACAAATGAAATCCTCTTCCAAGCTTCCCAGATTCTCTTAAGAATGATAGTCATAGCAATATTCAAGCCTGCTGGTTTGGCTAGCATACCACAGAGCTGAAATGGCCCCTTCATTCTCACAATATGTTCGTTGTGAACAATTCTGAATCTAGGGAGCTACTTCCACAGTTTGAGACTAAAAAGGCATCAAATTACCCACTTAGCAAACGAGATTATACCCTGTATACCAATGACGATCAGGCCCAATCCTCCATCTTGCTTGAACATCATGGAAAACCACGATTGACATGGATCTGCATATAATACTTCAGATTAGTAGCCTAATCTGCATATAATACTTCATATTAGTTGTTGTGCACATTACTATACACTTTATTTTGAATTTAGGGGATCAGTCTAAAGTCAATCACCCCACCTTTGAATAATGTTCCAAGGTCTGGTGAATGGAGCTCCTTGAACTGCCATTCCCAAGGTGTTTGGTTGGCTTGTTTGCATTGAGTACTTCATATTGATTGTTGTGCGCATTAATATCCACCTTATTTTGTTGTGTACTTGGTTTTACATGTTAAATCCAAATTCAAATTTTTCCTTTTGAGTCCCTTCCTAGTTACAATCATTTAGAGATGGGGTCTCCTATGCTAGGGACACCAACATCCCCTTGTCCCCCATGAGGCCCCCTAAAATTTGGGGGTGTCTCCATATGACTCTCAAGTTTCTTTTCTAGCTCCTTCATCCCCATGTTCCAGAAATTTGGTGGAACATTATAATTATCAATGTAAGGATACTTTTCATGAAGAGCCATCCCCTCTTAGCTCTGGGGAATTGAGGCTTTTTAAACAAGAACTATTTTTACTTATTCAAGACGAATTTAGCTTTTTCCATTCTAGTCCCTTCCTATAGGTGCACAGTCTCATATGCTAGAATTTATGGCTTAATGAGGATGGTAATTCCCCTGTATTCTAGTCATTAGATTGTTGTACCTCTCTTTTCTCCATGATGTCATTGCCCCTTGAAGTAATATATGATGCATCTAAAAAAATGTCGGATTCTTTCAAATTTTAATTACTTCTCTCTTCTAAAAACCTTGAAATAGTGGACTACAAATTGCTATATTCAATACCAAACAAATCTTAATTTATTGAGCATATGGTCAAGTGATTAAAGAACTTTCTGTGCTCAGACCTGGGTTCAAAACCCAGAATACATGTTGTCACACTAATGTTGCCCATAGAGTTAACTTCTACATCCATGGTCAATATAAATCCAAGTGATATGGATGGCCTAAGGATGTAGAGTATCTCAATGAGTGATGCCAGGTTGAAGCCTTCTGTGGACTCTAAAAAATAGATACTTCTTGGTCTTGGCATTTGAGCCAAAGGAAGAGCCAACAGCTAACCAGGGGCTATTTAATAACAAAGGATAAAATTCGTGCCTATGACCTTTACATACTTCATTGTAGACATTTTTAACTCCTTATCCAAAACCAAACCTAAACATAGTTGTAGCACTAATTAGGGAAAATCCTTGGTTTGCCCCTGCAAGATTACCAATTCAAAACACTAATAGGTTACTAATAGGTTGTTGGTTCAAAACTCAATCGCTAGGTAGATCAAATGTTAAGACATACACCTAATTAGTTCAATTCTCATCACAAAACTATATAGGCTATCCAAAATTACCTAAATTTTTTTGGGTTCCCTTATAATGAAAAATTTTCGATTCACCCATTATAGTACATGCGTTATAATTGCATGCTCATTGTTTGCATCTTGATCTTACTGTTTCGGATCCTTCTATACTATTTTGTTTTTTTTAATATATTGCTTGTATTTTTAATATTTTGTGTTGAAATCCTCATCCCTTGCTTTTGCTTATTGTCTTTGAACTTTGGGGAAATATAGAATGATAGACATAATAGTTATGTATAAGTGCGTGCAGCTATTACATCATCATAAATTCCCAGTATTGCCCTTAATAATACATAGGCATGAAGGAAGTGGTGTGATGGGTACAATGATAATTTTCCATCTTTGCTTCATAGTAACTTGATCTGTAAATGTTGTCATTCTCTTTGGACTGACAAGATCTAAATGAATAATGTTTTTTTCATGCTAATATAAGTCCTTTTTTTATTTGTGAATGCTTGTACTCTGTGGGACCCTTGTTAGTTTATTACTATTTAGTGCCATTGAGGTCAATCATACCTAGTTTGCTTATGTAGTTAATAGGATTAGTTTAGGTTCAACTGCATAGAGTTGTGACTTAATTGAGTTTGTACTTTTGAATGTTAATAAAATTATATTATTTGATCTATCTTCAGCTTCATATTTGTTGTAATAATCTTTTTTATGTGCAAAAGGAACCATAAATTTTCCCTTCAGATGTGTCAAGTGCGTATGAGACACTGCTCCCTATGGATGTGTGCTTCTTATGGTCTGAGTGTTTTCTGTCAACATTTTTGGCAGGGTTTTAGTCCAATACTAAATAGGTTGTCTTTGATCCTTGGAATAAATCTAAATCCTAGCTTTTCTTTTAAGCAAACCTGTTTAGTAGTAATTATGTCTTCCATTAAAAAAATCATCACTATTTTTTTTCCCTAAATATTTCATAAATTTTTATATCAATGCTACTAATTGTGGGAAACTTCCTTCTATAGATAGATAGGGATTACTTTGAAGGCAAAGTGGTCAGGTCATAGATTTTTTCAATGATGTAAAGAATACAATGCTTTTATAAAAAGTGGCTCATTATCTCATCTCATTAATTTGATTTTCCGCTTTCTGCAGTTGTTGCTCATACATCACCTTTACCTGCCACTTATGTGAGTGCTTTAAGAGCATTTCCATGTGAGCCAATTGATGTTGTCGAATCATCAAGGCTTGCCTCCTCCAGAAAAGGTATATTATCTACTCAAGTCGTTTCCCCACAAGAACAATTAACATTCACAAGTAGGACAGGAAAGTCAGGCTCCCTAGATTTTGAGTTGTCAACCTTTTGTTATGCATCATCATCTGTATTGTTGTCTTCCACAGACTCATCTAAAGTATATTCTCCAATGGATTCAACAATGAATCCCAATGCAAAGGTAAGAAAATGGGTTGTGATTATGTTTGTTATTTATATAAGATTCTTTTGTTATCTATCTTTCAGGAACATTGGTAAAGAAAACACAAGTCATGGGTTCCTGTTGTTATCACCCTAGTAATTTCTTAAGTTGTGGGATTTGAGTTTTTAGTCAAAGAATGCTAGGGGTAACCACAAACCTACTTTGGAAATCTAGGATCTAGCCTTCCTAAATTTCAGAGGGGGCTCTCTCTTTAAGATTTAAATTTGTTTTTGTTTAATGTTTTAGGCTATTTGTGATAGAACAATTGGTTTTGGTTTTGAATTGGTTTGGTGGGAAAAATCACTTAAAGGTAAACTAGGGAGAAATCTACTTGACCATTGGGCTAATGGAGTCTAAGTCTAGATAGCAGTACTAGAAGGCAAGGCCAAAAGGATGCAAATATATTTAGGGCAAGATAGATAACCCTCAGAGCTTTGGGTAAAAGGTTTTTGATGAAATGGCGTAATCGGGACAAAGGGCAAAGAAGGATCCTTTGATCCAGACAATAGAGGAAGGAGGCAAGATTCAAACGGGAGTAGGAGCAGTTAAGAATTCTTTAACACCGGAAATCAGTTGAAAACATTTAAATGGTAACTTAGTTAAGACAGGGAGCCATAAGCTAGTCCTAAAGTAATATTCCTAGTTACTCATTAAGAAAGAACAAACACATAATGAAATGAATGGAACTCAGAAAATAAACAATGACAAGATAGATGCACTTTAATCTTTAACTTATCACGAGAATCCTGAATTATGATGTCCAATTTGCTTTTTCCGGTCTGCTATTTCGAAATCAACACATGTGAGCCTCCAATGTATCAACAAAAGTCTATAGTAATCTTAGCAATTTTATTCCACACTAAACACTTCAAAGACTAAAGTATTTATACAAAATATCCTAGAGAGATCTAGGAATAACTCTAGGAAATATAAAATATCTTTACATATAAAGAGGGACAGTTGCTTAACAGTTTATCAAGTTGTCCTCTTATCCAAAAAATATAGAACAACTTAAACTAATCAAGGAGCCTTTACTGGCTAGCTATCTTGCTTGCTGGCAAATTGGAAAATATCTTTATTGGAGTTGTTTTGACTGACACTCTTCCTCTTGATACACTTTCACACTGTACTTTCATCCTGATACACTTTGACTCTGCTTATTTACTCTTTTACTGCTGTAAAAAGAACATTTCCAGCAATAAAAAATCAAGTGACTGTTTTATTTTTTTGTTTGACTGTTTCACCTATATTTTCTTCATTGTTTTCCCTTTTTCGCTGCTATAATAAGTCTGTAAAAGCCTGCCATTGTTCTGCACTTGGTATTTTACATTCTTGAGCTTTCTGAAGTTTTCATCAGCCTCTATATACTTAGAAATTTTTTTTTTTGAAGACAAACAGATGCTTGATTTCATTCTAAAGAAAAAATAAGTCTTCAATATATTGGAGAATGACCTTTCCTGTGGGAGAGCCCTGTGGCAATGGCTTTTTGATCTGTTCTTTAGCATAATCCCTTATCTTCTTGTCATACTCCTTTTGGTTCATCAACTTCTCATTGAAGACATGAATATCTGGAATACCAACTTGTCTTAGCATGGTGTATTTTGTTAAAAACTTAGTGATTGAAATATTCATTGCATCACACTTTTCCTCCAAATTATTCATCAGATTTCTTTTTGTCAGAACTTTCTTGATTTGTAGAATGGTCTCTGTCCTATCCTGTATCTGCAATTCTTCTAACTCTGCTCTATTTTTACCATTCAAGAAAGTGATAAGCTTCAAATCTTGTGCTGTTTTGTCTGCCAATTCTTCTTTTGTTTTTTGGATTTCAACTTGAGCTGCTAGAAGTAGGTCTCTTTGTTCATATATGAAGTGGATTGATGGCCACTGAAAATGTATAGCCTCAATTATATTGGTCCATAGGTAATTTCTTATATAATAAATTTGTGTAGTGAAACTCAAGTATTTTTGAAGGCTTTTGATTTTCTCTTCAAGTCTCTTGGCCCTTTGCTCATAATTGTTGGCATTGATTAATGCTACTTTGTTGAAGACTTCCATATTCTGAATCATTTTCTTCAAACTATTAATTTCATTGTTTTTTAGTGAAAATTCCTCCATAGCCTTTACTATCTGCCCTGTATCATCTGTGTGTTGTACCTGTGTGGTTGAATAATATGTTGCTGATGTTGTAGCTAAATGCACTGGCACTGCAGTTGCCAATGGCACATTAGGTGCTAATTTTTCTCCCAATGTAGAGGCCACAACTGTGGTAAATATTGGTGTGACTGAGGGTATAATTGGAGCTTCAGCTTCTTTGGTAGTTCCCTTCTCTTTCACAAGTTGATCCAATTGTGTTTCCATTTCTTTTATTTGAGCATTTAGCTTGAGAATCAACTGCATCATGTCTTCTTTCACAGTCTGTTCTTGAAGAATTTCTTTAGTTTGAGGGTGCTCACTTTGAGGAAGCTTCAACTGTTTCCTCAAAGCTGCAATGTCATCATTTTTCTCTTTAATAAATATTTTTACTGCTAGAACATCTGAAGGATCAACTCCCACCTGCAAAACTAAGTCTTCTAAGCCTTGTATCCTTAAATATTTGGCATACAAAGAGCCTTTGTCCAGTTTCATTTGGTCCTGCATGTTGATAATTGTATTCTACAACTTAGTGGCACTCATAGCCTTTGTTACCACAATAGAATATAACATCTCAGAGCTATGTTTGTGGAATTATATTTGATCCAGTTCATGCACATTTTCAGTATCTACTTCAAACTTAACCTTTTTGTAGTCTGCCACTGCTTTAGGTGTTGAAGTAGTTGGTTGCAGATATGACATGATCATTTTATTTGTGGAATAGTAAAATGTTGTAAGTAACCTGTTCTGATTCCTTGGCTTCTATTTTAAGAATTGAGAATAAATCTCACTTTTGATCTCTTCATTATTTTGTTTGATTTGCTTGTATCTTGTCCTGATGATGAACCACACTGGCTGGTTCAAAACGCGTCGACCAAATTTATTTTGATGTGATTTTTACCGAAATATTTTACTCACAAGAGGCCTCCATGTTTTCTGTATTTCAATCATTTGAGTATCTTGTTCACCTGTTGTTTGATCTTTTTGTATGTCTGCAAGAGTCTCTTTTATTATTATTGTAGCCTCATCATTGTTTACCTCAAGCTCATTTGTATCCTCAACATCAATGACTTTTTATTTTTTAATAGTAGTGAGCTTGGGCCTTTTGTTGTAGATGAGCTTGAATTTAGTCTCTCTAGTGGTCTCTGCTATGTATGCTCCAACATCTATGCTTCTTTTATTTGAATATTCTGGTTGTTTTGAAGCTACCATGGCAAGTGTGGTATCCATATTCTGTGTTGATTGTGCACTGATGATTGTATCTATCAATGTGTTGTCTACCCATTCTGTTCGATTTGCAAATTTCTCAATATTAGGCTTAGGTTCATGTATGAAAGGAGGCAGTTTACATTTAACCCTTATACTACTGAGAAGACCTTGAGGGTCATAATTCCAAGGGAAGCTTTTCTGAAATTTTAGTTCTAACAATCTTTTGGCTATCTCTTTATCAGCTTCTCTTCTATTTACAATGAAAGGACAAATCTGATTTCTCAATTTGAACTGGGTCTTCTTTTTGGAAGCCATGAAGTTAATGGCATTAGAATTCAAAACTTGCCTTAAATATTCTAATGCAAAGACTCTAATAGTCAAATACTTGGGCAATTTGTAAGGCAGTTAATTGGACCCAAAAATCCTCAATTCTGTATGCTTTTCATACAAATACCAATCTCCCATCTTGCACTATTCTGATAACTGCAAGATTTTCTTCATTTGCTCATTTATCCTGGGCTGATCTGCCTTGCACAGTAAATTCATAGCTGGCTAGATGAACAAATATAAAAATTCTGAATAACTGAACTCATTTTCTTCTTTTCTCAACAAAGATGTCCAATAGATAATGGATAGAGGTTTACCCTCTACATCCATTTTTTGCAATGTTATTGGAAAATGATCAGCTTGTGAAAACAAAAACAAGTGGAATAAGTAGGAAGAGTATCTAAATACCTCTTCAGTGGGCAACTTGGTCAATTGATGATGGATAGAATCAGCTATAAATCTAGCATAGTCAAAAATCATGGCAGGAGGCTAACCTGGAGATAGAGTAGATAAAAAACCAAGGATGGATTCATCAGTGAATTCATCAGTGAAGTAACCTAGTATGAAAGATAACATTGAAATCACATGCCTAGAACCCTCAGGAAACTTGGAAGTGGAGTAAGGAGGATTTAGCTTTGGAATGTCCACATGATATGGCATAAAGTTCTGGAAAATCATAAATCTCTTAGGGAAATCCAATCCCAAATATAATTGATTTAATGCTTTAATGGATAGGGGGACTGCCTTAGGGTCAAACTGTAGTTGCAACATTTCATTTATAGACTCTACAGTGATGGAAAATAGAATCTCCCTATCAGCATTCACAATTTCCCTTTATTCTGGAGCATAGTACTTTTGGCACAATCTTACCAGGTCTTGACCAGGATGTGTTACTGGGATCACATATTTGGGTAAATTTGTCTCCCAGATAGGCATGTCATCTTTATCTAGGAAATTTTCATAACACCAATTGTGAACTTCTAATAAGTTGAATTCTACCACAGGATCTGCAATTTTATAATCCACATCAGTCAAGGGGATGATTTCTTCAGTAGGTACTGGTGGTTGAAGGGGATTTACAGACACAGTAGTTTTTGCAGTGAGCGGAGGGGTAGATTTTAGGGCTTTTGCTACTTCAGACTTAGGAGGTTTGGATCCTTCAGGTTTAACAGGCCTAGAGCCTCTAGCTTTAGGTGTCATTTGTTTCTTGGTCATTTTTAAATAACTAAAGCAAGATTAAACAGTTTGCAGTAGTTCAATTTTTTGAAAATCAGAGGGTTTATTCAGCAATTCCTAGGGAAAGATAGTCTCAATGGGTGTTTTATTGCTGAATTTAGGAATCTGGGATGGGTAAAACTGGTATAATACAAAAAACACAGGCTTTCTGAATGATCTAAACTGTAAAAGCGTCTTTGAGGAGATCTGTAGACTTTAAAACCTTTTCTAGCTGTGGAATTGATCTTTCAAGGATCTTTAGCTAAGGAATTTGGCTTTAAAAGAGGATTTTATGAATACAGTGAATTATGGAGAAAATTTGCAAGGTTTTTCCCTATTTTTGAGCGTTTTTGGGAAACTTTTATGGATAAAATCTCAATCTCAAGTTCAATTTGTTCACATAAGGCTAAAATTTTTGAAAATGCAGGTTTGATTTGGGAAAAATACCTTTTTGCAGGTATTTTGATAGTCGGAAGGGTTTCTGCAACTCGTTGTAATTGAATTTGAGCTCTGGTTCAAATAACTGAATCTGAAAAAGTCTTTGCTGGTCTTCAAAATAGAATTCTATGGTGAAAATGGGCTTTTTCGGGATTAAATAGGTAATTCGGGTGAAAATATTAACACAGTGTTGCAGAGTTTGTTCAACATTTGGGAATATGCAAATAAGTATGTAAATGACATATCCAAAGGCTTTAATATTGGATATAATTTATTGCAATACATATTTATGCAGGTCTAATCATCGACGAGTAGTTTTATGTTTTCGAATGCGAAAACAGGAAATGGTTTTCGCGTTGGTTATAGGCTGTAAGCTGATTTTCTCCAAATGAACGCGACGCAATGAAATTGTGACACGTCATGAGAGGATTGACAAAAACTGCCCATTTCACATAGATTTGGCATTTGGGCGAACATTTGGTTTGCGAGCACGAAACTCATCGTCAGGCGTTGGATCTAGAGGATCATAGAAAATGGTTGGGATCAACTGTAAAGTTGCGGTGAAAAGGCCCGAGTGACTTATGCGATGGCGCATGGTTTAATATAATAAAAACTTTATATATATGCGTTTATAACCAAATTTTTTATCAAAAATAAAAGGGTTTTATGTATAGACGGGGTCCATACATGATTTTCGAAAGGGGTTAAGTGGGGATGTTATATATATAAATAGAGTTTATATATATGTTTAAAAATGCACGTGAGGCGGGATATGAAATTAACTAGGTTAAGCGGTTTTATTCAGAAATTAACATGGACATTAGCTCTTGCAGAAGGCCACGAAGGTTTTAAAGTTTAGTTTAGATTAAACTTTAGAATAAGCTCGGTGAATATATTTTCGTTTAGACATATATAAAACATGCCTAAGCCCTTTTTATTTTATTTCTATTATATAGTTATAGACTGTGGAAATGTCTATTCACTATAGGGGTGGGATTTTTACATAATGTTAGTTTTATGCCAAAGGGGTTGTAATTAGGGCTTTCTATTTCCGCACGTGGATAATTACTTTGACATAAAAGATTATAATAGTGGGTTTAAAGGGTATTAATATAAAGGGAATTATATTAATAGGAAAAGGTCATTTTTAGGGATTTAATATATAAATTAGAAGTTAATATGACAAGGGACAATGAAATACACCAAAAATACAATTACATGACTACAATTACATGACTAAGTAAAGTGAAAATATCAAAGCAAAGCTTTTATCATTTATAATTTCACCACTTTTAACTTAGGATATAATGCTTTTGGAGGGTTTTGTGCTTTTATGAATGAAGGGAGTTAGTCAAATGGGGAATTTCATATTTCATTAATTAAGAAGAGTTATTTACTTAATATTTTGAGCTATGATGGATGAAATGAGAGGTAAATTATGATAATTAGGGATTAATATAGAAATTCAACAATTTCAACTAATCAGTCATTGAGCCTTGGGTCTGGTCCCAACAAAAGTCAGAGAAATGCTTTGAGCCCCTTTGACTGAAAGTCTAGAATGCAGAATAACTATAAGGGATGGGAAATTAGTTATTTTTGCCCGGTGATGGATATTTACATGCTTCTTCCCGCATCTTTATACCTACCCAACTTTAATATAACATTTTTTCTTCCATTTTGCAGGTGCATTTGAGCTTGCTACCTTGAAACATTTTATTCTTTTGAAAGCATAAAAACTATCTAAATCTACCTTATATCATCTGAGGGCTCAGATTAAACTGATGAGCTCCTCTTTATTCTCTACCTATCTACTGATTAGTCAGGATTAAATTGTCTGACTAATATTTATTCACTATCTAAAACACGAAAATTGAAAACATGACAAGTCAAGTTTACACTGTTTAACTCATCATGGATTATGGCATTTATTGACACTCTGCCATAATCATTAGTAACAAAGTAAAAAGTAGTGGCATTTGGACTTGCACACTCTCATGTTTTATTTTTATTTTTTTGGGGTCTATATTTTTTCTAATTCCTTTGATCTTTCTTTTAGGACTTTTTACCCTCTTTTTGATTTTCTATTTTCTTTTATTTTTTTACAAAATATGGGAAAACAACTTGCAGAATGCAAGGTATGTACATATTTTACAAGACTATCATATATCAATTCCAAATTATGAATCCTATACTTATAGGACCCTAACAGTGGCTTCACATGGGGATGGCATTTCCTGGTGAAATGTCAAGAACTCTAAGACTAGTAGCCTTCAATTCTGACCTTGATGATCTAGTAATTGTCTTCTGTTTTCTGCAAAAACTCATATTTATGAAATTTTACTTTTCAAAGCTTAGGGCCTTCACTCTGGGCTTCAACTTTGAGAAGAAAATATCCAATCCAATCTACACACTTGCAATGAATATTTACAATGATGGAAAAAGTAATTGGGACTAACTATTGGTTAACTCAGAAGGATAGTAGTGTTTGAGAATTCTACCATTAACTGGTCCATATTGAATATCATTTCCATCCAAATCTCTGATGAAGAAAGCATTGTTACCCCTATATCCATAAATTTCATAGGGCCCTTTCAAAGGCCCTATGAAATTCTAAATAGATAACCAAGAAGTAATAGCATCTAAAGAGATAACCAAGAAGTCATGAATTTCCTTTGCAAAGTCTATGTCCATAGCCCTTTGAAAGGTAGCTCCAGCATTCATCAAGCCAAAAGGCATTTTCACATACATGAAAGTGCCCCATGGAGTGGTAAAAGCAGTTTTAGCTTGGTCTTCCTTTTGAACAAGTATCTGGTTGTATCCTGAGAAACCATCCAATAAATAAATCATGGAAGAACCAACTACCCTTTGTAAAATATGGTCCATTTTGGGTAAAGGGTAATTATCCTTCAAAGAAACTTTATTAAGATTCCTAAAGTCTACACATAATCTGATTTCACCAGTTTTCTTTCTTGTAGATACTAAGTCAGAAACCCAATCAGAATATCTGATTGGTGCAATGATTTAGGCATCATACATGTGTTTAACATCTTTTTCAATCAAAGGTAATAATACAGGATTAATCCTCCTCAATTTTTGTTTAAATGGTTTCTGATCATATTTTATAGGAATCTTTTGTTGAATTATGTTTGTGTCATATGCTTTTAAATCTTCATAACTCCATGCAAACACATCTTGATATTCCTTTAAAAGTTCAATGTATTTTTCTTTTTCTTGAGGGGGTAAAGATTTTGACAATTTGATCATTTTTGGTTTTGTTTGTGTCCCAATGTTACATTCTTCAATGTCAGACTTGACTGGTTCCATTTTAGGTTTTTTGGGCACATCATTGGAATCAAACAGGTCCTCCAAAGGAGTTAAACCCTTAGGCAAAAAATTATCTTTTAAATCTAACATCTCAATTTCATCTTCAATTATTTCGTCTATATCTACCTTTTCTAAGTGATTTATGTCAGATTGAGTAAATGCAGTAAGTTTGGTAAGTTTATGTACATCTATGTTATCTATTTCACAATTAAGATCTGAATCTAAATTACATTCTGAATCTAAATTACCATCTATGTCTATCTTACAATTTTGAAATTCATCCTCATTATTCAAAAAATGGTAAATCTTTTCATCTTCAGAGAAAATATATCAGTATTTGACATTGTCTAGGACAATGGGTCTATATTTAACCTCAGCAATATATCTATGTGTTGGTTGAAAAGGTAAATTACATGTGCTAGCAAAAGTTGCTAGGCAATGTGCTTGCAAATTTTGCTTTCTAGGAATAGTAGCAAACTTACATTCTAGTAAATCATCAACCAAATTAGTTGCTATATTTCTATATCTGGCTAATCTAGGATTATGAATAGAATATTCAACATTTATTTGTTTAATGACTAATTTCAAATCTCCCATGATTAAAACTCTCTTACCTCCTAAGTTTCTGATGATTTGGAGGCCTAAGATAAGTGCCTCATACTCTGCCATGTTGTTGGTGCATTTGAAATTGAGTCTAAAGGCATGTCCTTCCGAATGACTGGTCTCAATGTTTGTGATCCACACTCCAGCTCCTGCTCCTGACTTGTTCACTAAGCCATCAAAGTCTAAGTGCCAAAGGGCTTCATGAAAAATATTAGCATTGTTTGGTTTAGGCTTTATGTCAATTAATTCAGTTTGGATTTCATTGTTATCAGAGTTACATAAAATGAAAGAGTGAAGGTCAGTTGGTGTTGACTAAATTGGATAATTTATTGATCTTTCAGCATTGCTAGCCATGTATTTCATTAAAGTTTCTCTATAAAGTTTCTTAGGTTGTCCAAACACTAATATGGTGGCATAGCTCATGTCTAATTGTAGAGATCCCTGCAACTTAGCTGACCATGAGCGAGAAAGAAGAATACCATACTTTGGTGGGATGTCAGCTACTACAATATCCATAACCATACATTTACCAGGATACTAAACCAAATTCACACATAAGTCTTTTATCAATCCTATGCACTTAACTTTGCTTGAATCAAAAGAGAACAAATCTTTATAAGGCCTTGTTATTTCTAAATTCAGAGTTTCCATGATAGCTTTTGGTATTAAGTTGTGGGAAGCTCTTGAATCTAACATTGCATTGTGTAAAATCTGATCGTGAATAGTAAGACTGATATAGAAGGGAGAACTGATCCATCTGAACGCTTACCATTTACATCAGGGCCAAAAATTAGTTCAGGTTGATCATCATTTAGATTAATGGCATCTTCACCATCATTCATATTCAAAGTTTCAGTAATTGTTGATCTATACAAGTCATTCTTTACCAATTCTGTTAAAAGAATTGATATCTTTAACTTTGCTATTTCAGTTTGAATATTAAATTGGTTGAGACTTACTAATCTGAATTAGTTCATCTTTTGTGACAGTTATCTGAGTGGGTTTTTCATGAATTTTAGCAGATGTACTTTTATCTTGAGTTCTCCTTTTTTTCTCTATCTGAGTTTCTTGACTTTTTCTATCTTTAGTTCTATTTTCAGGGAAATATTCAGGGGTATCAGAAGTTTTTTCAGATTTTGAACTTTCAGCAGAAGCTTTGGTATTAATAGTTTTGGGATTTTCTGATTTAGAATCAACAGGATTCTTCTTAGGATCAGGAATTGTTGATTTTACTGAATTAGGGGCTTTTGTGGTGTTGGCCTTTTGGGCATTATTGGAGGATTGGGCCACTTCTTCAGTGATGTCAACAATTTTTGGACTTGGCAATTTTTTGGGACTGGGAGGATTGGAATTTTGCTTGTTTTCCCTTGGGAGAATTTGCAAATTCTTTGTTTTTGTGCTTCTACATTCTTTTTAGTTTGATTTTGAGAGTTGTTTTTAGTAGAAGGCTCATTGTTTTTCTTGCTTCTCAAGTTATATTGGCTGTGAATTTCATTGATTGCGAAGTCATAACCTTGTTTATAGTCGAAGGGTTCACCAGTTTTCACTTTGATTTGTTGAAGCTCAAAGAGTTCTTGATCCTCTTGAGTGAGGAAAATTGTGTTGTTTTCATCTATCCCCATTATTAGATTGATGTTTTCCTCATCTTCATCATTATTTTGAGAACTTTCAACATAGTTCTCTTGGAATGGGGGCCTAATGTTTTGATCTGGAGCAGCTTCCTTAGCTTTTCCAGTGTTATTGTTTTTTCTGAAGTTGGGATTTCTGATTTGTGGTTGGTTATCCCATTGTGATTTTCTCTCAATATTGTCTAATCTATCAACCACCCTTTCTAAATTTTTAGCAAATAAATCTAATTTAGCATCTGAATTTGATGTTTCTTCTTTGATTGTGACTATCCTTTCATTCCTAAGTCTGGCCTTTCTAGCTAAAATGTTAATTTCTACACTAACAACATTTAATTGCATTTGTTCTAATGTTTGGGCATCTCTTTCTCTCAATTGATATGCCATATTTGTATAAAATCCATCAGGGAATTTGAGAAGAACAGAGTATGGCATGGGTTTAAGAGCTGCAGGAATGGCATTATAAATACTGTTGTATCTAGTGCAGTAATCTTGTACATACTCATTAGGGGATATTTTTAAAGCATCAAACTCAGACAAAATTTGAAGGGGGTTCTTTTTCTTTTCCCATTTATTTAAAAATAATCTATGAAATGCAGCTAAATCAGTAATACTACCAGCAGCTAAATTTTTAAACCATTTTTTTACTTCTCCTATCAAACTTTGGGAAAATAACCTCATCTGAACATCTGACTCATCAATTTCATAAATTTCACAGTAATCTGTCATTTTTATGACATGTTGTTGAGCAATATATTGGGAAAGACCATCAAATAATGGTACATTTTTTTGGGAATCCTGAGGCATATCATGGAGGTTTTGGGGTAAGACAAGGGGAGCATACCTAGTAGCCATGGCTTGAATTTTTGCTGAACTGGGAGGTATAACAGTGATGATAGGAGCAGTGCTGGATATGGTAGCTGATGTGCTAAAGGCTGTACTTGAAGAACTTGGAAAAGAGGCTGGTATATATATGGAACTGCTTGGAAAGAAAGATTTAGTGCTTATGAAACTAGTGGATGCAATGGATTGAGTGGATGAGGGGAATAATATCCTAGGCTGCAAAGGCAACTTAGGACTAAATTTTTCTATGGATGAACTTGTAGCGGGATCTAGAAATGAGGTGAAAACATACAGAGTTGAATCTGTTGTTGGAATTATTGTTGTGTGCAATTGAGAAACTGGAGGCTTAATGTAAGACAATAAATGGGCTGGTTCAATGGCTTCATCAATGTCTTTAATCAATGTAACATTAAATTTTTCTATTTGACTTTGAGATTCAGATTTGTTTGATTTTATTCTTGCTAAAATAATTTTCTGTTTTGCATTCAAAAATGAAGTAAAAACAGGATCTATTATAGTATCTTTCAAATCAGTTTCAGATTTATTTTTAAACAATGATTGTTCAAACTTGAAATCAAAATCTATATCAGTTAAGCTCACTAACTCTTTGGGTAGAGAATTTTCTTTTCTCAATGGTACTTCAGTCCCTAAATTGACAAACTGCTTTTTCTTTTTTCCAATCTGTTATGGGTTGTCTACTATCACTATAGGGTTAGGATCCAGATTGGACCTGGTGTAGTAGGTTTTCCTAGAAGCCAGAATGATTGTTTTTAAATACCCACAACCTTTAAAAATAATCTTAAAGTAGAAAATATAGATTAAAGATCTTCCTTCAAGACTAAATTTAAGACTGGAGATTGGTTAAGTCCCCAATATGGTCGCCAATATGTTATCACCCTAGTAATTTTTTAAGTTGTGGGATTTGAGTTTTTAGTCAAAGAATGCTAAGGGTAACCACAAACCTACTTTGGAAATCTATGATCTAGCCTTCCTAAATTTCAGAGAGGGCTCTCTCTTTAAGATTTAACTTTGTTTTTGTTAATTTTTTAGGCTAGTTATGATAGAACAATTGGTTTTGGTTTTGAATTGGTTTGGTTGGAAAAAATCACTTAAAGGTAAACTAGGGAGAAATCTACTTGACCATTGGGCTAATGGAGTCTAAGTCTAGATAGCAGTACTAGAAGGCAAGGCCAAAAGGATGCAAATATAGTCAGGGCAAGATAGATAACCCTCAGATCTTTGGGTAAAATTTTTTTGATGAAATGGCGTAGTCGGGAAAAAGGGCAATGAAGGATCCTTTGATCCAGAAAATAGAGGAAGGAGGCAGGAGTCAAACGGGAGTAGGAGCTGTTAAGAAATCCTAACACCGGAAATCATTTGAAAACATTTAAATGGTAACTTAGTTAAGACAGGGAGCCATAATCTAGTCCTGAAGTAATATTCCTAGTTACTCATTAAGAAAGAACAAACACATAATGAAATGAATGGAACTCAGAAAATAAACAATGACAAGATAGATGCACTTTACTCTTTAACTTATCACAAGAATCCTGAATTATGATGTCCAATTTGCTTTGTCCAGTCTGCTACTTCGAAATCAACACATGTGAGCCTCCAATGTATCAGCAAAATTCTATAGTAATCTTAGAAATTTTATTCCACACTAAACACTTCAAAGACTAAATTATTTATACAAATATTGTTTACAAAATATCCTAGAGAGATCTAGGAATAACTCTAGGAAATATAAAATATCTTTACATATAAAGAGGGACAGCTGCTTAACAGTTTACCAAGTTGTCCTCTTATCCAAAAAATATAGAACAACTTAAACTAATAAAGGAGCCTTTACTGGCTAGCTGTCCTGCTTGCTGGCAAATTGGAAAATATCTTTATTGGAGTTGTTTTGACTGACACTCTTCCTCCTGATACACTTCCACCCTGTACTTTCATCCTGATACACTTTGACTCTACTTATTTACTCTTTTACTACTGTAAAAAGAACATTTCTAGCAGTAAAAAATCAAGTGACTGTTTTATTTTTCTGTTTGACTCTTTCACTTGTATTTTCCTCACTATTATCCCTTTTTCACTGCTATATTAAGTTTGTAAAATCCTGCCATTGTTCTGCACTTGGTATTTTTACAGTCTTGATCTTTCTGAAGTTTTCATCGGCCTCTGTATACTTAGCAAGATTTGGTTTGAAGACAAACAGATGCTTGATTTCATTCTAAAGAAAAAATAAGTCTTCAATATATTGGAGAATGACCTTTCCTATGGGAGAGCCCTGTGGCAGTGGCTTGTTGATCTGTTCTTTAGCATAATCCCTTATCTTCTTGTCATACTCCTTTTGGTTCATCAAATTCTCATTGAAGACATGAATATCTAGAATACCAACTTGTCTTAGCATGGTGTATTTTGTTAAAAACTTAGTGATTGAAATATTCATTGCGTCACACTTTTCCTCCAAATTATTCATCAGATTTATTTTTGTTAGAACTTTCTTGATTTTTAGAATGTTCTCTGTCATATCCTTTATCTGCAATTCTTCTAACTCTGCTCTGTTTTTACCATTCAAGAAAGTGATAAGCTTCAAAGCTTGTGCTGGTTTGTCTACCAATTCTTCTTTTGTTTTTTGGATTTCAACTTGAGCTGCTAGAAGTAGGTCTCTCTGTTCATATATGATCTAGACTGATGGCCACTGAAGATGTATAGCCTCAATTATATTGGTCCATAGGTAATTTCTTATGTAAGAAATTTGTGTAGTGAAACTCAAGTCTTTTTGAAGGCTTTTGATTTTCTTTTCAATCTCTTGGCCCTTTGCTCATAATTGTTGGCATTTATTAATGCTTCTTTGTTGGAGACTTCCATATTCTGAATCATTTTCTTCAAACTATTAATTTCATTGTTTTTTAGTGACAATTCCTCCATAGCCTTTACTATCTGCCCTGCATCATCTGTGTGTTGTACCTGTGTGGTTGAAGAATCTGTTGTTGATGTTGTAGCTGAATGCACTGGCACTACAGTTGCCAATGGCACATTAGGTGTTAGTTTTTCTCCCAATGTAGAGGCCACAGTTGTGGTAATTATTGGTGTGACTGAGGGTATAATTGGAGCTTAACTTCTTTGGTAGTTCCCTTCTCTTTCACAAGTTGATCCAATTGCATTTCCATTTCTTTTATTTAAGAAGTTAGCTTGAGAATCAACTGCATCATGTCTTCTTTCTCAGTCTGTTCTTGAAGAATTTCTTTAGTTTGAGGGTGCTCACTTTGAGGAAGCTTCAATTGTTTCCTCAAAGTTACAATGTCCTCATTTTTCTTTTTAATTAATATTTCTGCTGCTAGAACATCTGAAGGATCAACTCCCACATGCAAAACTAAGTCTTCTAAGCCTTTTATCCTTAAATCTTTGGCATACAAAGAGAATTTTTCCAGTTTCATTTGGTCTTGCATGTTGATAATTGTATTCTGCAACTTAGTGGCACTCATAGCCTTTGTTACCATAGTAGAATATAACATCTCAAAGCTATGTCTGTGGAATTTTATTTGATCCAGTTCATGCACATTTTCAGTATCTGAGTGCCTTTGTTACCACAGTAGAATATAACATCTCAGAGCTATGTCTGTGGAATTCTATTTGATCCATTTCATGCACATTTTCAGTATCTACTTCAAACTCAACCTTTTTGTAGTCTGACGCGGTTTTAGGTGTTGAAGTAGTTAGTTGCAGATATGACATAATCATTTTATTTGTGGAATATTCAAATGTTGTAAGTAACATGTTTTGATTCCCTGGCTTCTGTTTTAGGAATTGAGAATAAATCTCACTTTTGATCTCTTCATTCTTTTGTTTGATTTTCTTGTATCTTTCTTTGATGTCTAGGTATTTTTCCTCCAGTGTATGTGAGGAAGAGGCCTCCATGTTTTTCTGTCTTTCAATCATTTGAGTATCCTGTTCACCTATTGTTTGATCTTTTTTTATGTCTGCAAGAGTCTATTTTATTGTTACTGTAGCCTCATCATTGTTTACCTCAGGCTCATTTGTATCCTTAACATCAATGACTTTTCTTTTTCAATAGTAGTGAGCTTGGGCCTTTTGTTGTAGATGAGCTTGAATTTAGTCTTTGTAGTGGTCTCTGTTGTCTATGCTCCAACATCTATGCTTCTTTTATTTGAAGATTCTGGCTATTTTGAAACTACCATGGCAAATGTGGTATCCATATTTTGTGTTGATTGTGCACTGATGACTGTATCTATCAATGTGTTTTCTACCCATTTTGTTTGATTTGCAAATTTCTCAATATCAGGCTTGGGTTCATGTATGAAAGGAGGAAGTTTACATTTAACCCTTATACTACTGAGAATACCTTGAGGGTCATAATTCCAAGGGAAGCTTTTCTGAAATTTTAGCTCTAACAATCTTTTGTCTATCTCTTTATCAGCTTCTCTGCTATTTACAATGAAAGGTCCAATCTGATTTCTCAATTTGAACTGGGTCTTCTTTTTGGAAGCCATGAAGTTAATGGCATCAGAATTCAAAACTTGCTTTAAATATTCTAATGCAAAGACTCTGATAGTCCAATACTTGGGAAATTTGTAAGGCAGTAAATTGGACCCAAAAATCCTCAATTTTGTATTCTTTTCATACAAATACCAATCTCCCATCTTGCATTGTTCTGATAACTACAAGATTTTCTTCATTTCCTCATTTATCCTAGGCTGATATGCCTTGTATAGTAAACTCATAGCTGGCTGGATGAACAAATCTGAAAATTCTAAATAACTGAACTCATTTTCTTCTTTTCTCAACAAATATGTCCAATAGATAATGGATAGAGGTTTACCCTCTACATCCATTTTTTTCAATGTTATTGGAAAGTGATCAGCTTGTGAAAACAAAAACAAGTGGAATAAGTAGGAAGAGTATCTGAATACCCCTTTAGTGAGAAACTTGGTCAATTGATGATGGATAAAATTAGCTATAAATCTGGCATAGTCAAAAATCATGGCAGGAGGCTGACCCGGAGATAGAGTAGATAAAAAACAAAGGATGGATTCATCAGCGAATTCATCAGTGAAGTAACCTAGTATGAAAGATAACATTGAAATCACATGCCTAGAACCCTCAGGAAACTTGGAAGTGGAGTAAGGAGGATTTAGCTTTGGAATGTCCACATGAGATGGCATAAAGTTCTGGAAAATCATAAATCTCTTAGGGAAATCCAATCCAAAATATAACTGAGTTAATGCTTTAATGGATAGGGGGGCTGCCTTAGGGTCAAACTGTAGTTGCAACATTTCATTTATAGACTCTATAGTGATAGAAAATAGAATCTCCCTATCAGCATTCACAATTTCCCTTTGGTCTGGAACATAGTACTTTTGGCACAATCTTACCAGGTCTTGACCAGGATGTGTTACTGGGATCACATATTTGGGTAAATTTGTCTCCTAGATAGGAATGTCATCTTTATCCAGGAACTTTTCATAACACCAATTGTGAACTTATAATAGGTTGAATTCTACCACAGGGTCTAAAATTTTATAATCCACATCAGTCAAGGGGATGATTTCTTCAGTAGGTACTGGTGGCTAAAGGGGATTGACAGACATAGTAGTTTTTGCAGTGAGTGCAGGGGTAGATTTTAGGGCTTTTGCTGCTTCAGACTTAGGAGGTTTGGATCCTCCAGGTTTAACAGGCCTGGAGCCTCTAGCTTTAGTGTCATTTGTTTCTTGGTCATTTTTTAATAACTAAAGCAATATTAAACAGTTTGTAGTAGTTCAATTTTTTGAAAATCAGAGGGTTTATTCAGCAATTCCTAGGGAAAGATAGTCTCAATGGGCGTTTTATTGTTGAATTTAGGAATCTGGGATGGGTAATATTGGTATATGACAGAAAACACAGGTTTTCTGAATGATATGAATTGTAAAAGCATCTTTGAGGAGATCGGTATATTTTAAAACATTTTCTAGTTGTGAAATTGATCTTTCAGGGATCTTTAGCTGAGGAATTTGGATTTAAAAGAGGCTTTTATGAATACAGTGAATTCTGGAGAAAATTTTCGAGGGTTTTCCTTGTTTTTGAGCGTTTTTGGGCAACCTTTATGGATAAAATCTCAATATAAAGTTCAATTTGTTCACAGAAGGCTAAATTTTTTGAAATTGCAGGTTTTTGGGAAAAATACCTTTTTGCGGGTATTTTGATAGTCAGAAGGGTTTTTGCAAATCGTTGTAATTGAATTCGAGCTCTGGTTCAAATAACTGAATCTGAAAAAGTCTTTGCTGGTCTTCAAAATAGAATTATATGGTGAAAATGGGCTTTTTCAGGATTAAATAGGTAATTTGGGCGAAAATCTTAACACAGTGTTGTGGAGTTTGTTCAACATTCGGGAATTTGAAAATAAGTATGGAAATGACATATCCAAAGGTTTTAATCTTGGATATAATTTATTGCTATACGTATTTATGCGGGTCTAATCATCGGCGGGAAGTATTTTTGCATTTTCGAATGCGAAAACATGAAATGGTTTTCGCGTTCATTATAGGCTATAAGTTGATTTTCTCCAAATGAAGGTGATGCAATGAAATTGCGACACGTCATGAGAGGCGGATTGACAAAAACTGCCCATTTCGCATAGATTTGGCGTTTGGGCAAACATTTGGTTTGCAAGCGCGAAACTCATCATTAAGCGTTGGATATGGAGGATCGGAGCGAACGGTCGGGATCAACTGTAAAGTTGCGGTGAAAAGTTTGGGTAGGGCCCGGGTGACTTATGCTATGGTGCATGGTTTAATATAATAAAAACTTTATATATATGCATTTATAACCAAATTTTTTATCAAAAATAAAAAGTTTTTATGTATAGACGGGGTCCATACATGATTTTCGAAAGGGGTTAAGTGGGGATGTTATATATATAAATAGAGTTTATATATATGGTTAAAAAATGCGCGAGGCGTGATATGAAATTAACTGAGTTAAACAATTTTATTCGGAAATTAACATGGATATTAGCTCTTGCAAAAGGCTGAGGGGTTTTAAATTTTAGTTTAGATTAAACTTTAGAATAAGCTCGGGGAATATATTTTCGTTTAGACATATATAAAACATGCCTAGGCCCTTTTTATTTTATTTCTATTATATAATTATAGACTATGGAAATGTTTATTCACTATAGGGGGCGGGATTTTTACATAATGTTAGTTTTATGCCAAAGGGGTTGTAATTGGGGCTTTCTATTTCTGCATGTGGATAATTACTTTGACATAAAAGCTTATAATACTAGGTTTAAAGGGTATTAATATAAAGGGAATTATATTAATAGGAAAAGGTCATTTTTAGAGATTTGATATATAAATTAGAAGTTAATATGACAAGGGACAATGAAATACACCAAAAATACAATTACATGACTAAGTAAAGCGAAAATATCAAAGCAAAGTTTTTATCATTTATAATTTCACCACTTTTAACTTAAGATATAATGCTTTTTTAGGGTTTTATGCTTTTATGAATGAAGGGAGTTAGTCAAATGGGGAATTTCATATTTCATTAAGTAAGAAGAGTTCTTTACTTAATATTTTGAGCTGTGATGGATGAAATGAAAGGTAAATGACGATAATTAGGGATTAATATAGAAATATAACAATTTCAACTAATCAGTCATTGAGCCTTGGGTCCGGTCCCAATTAAAGTCAGAGAAATGTTATGAACCCCTTTGACTGAAAGTCTAGAATGCATAATAAATATAAGGAATGGGAAATTAGTTATTTTTTCCCGGTGATGGATATTTACATGCTTTTTCCCACATCTTTCTACCTACCCAACTTTAATCTAACATTTTTTCTTCCATTTTGCAGGTGCATTTGAGCTTGATACCTTGAAACATTTTATTCTTTTGAAAGCATAAAAACTATCTCAATCTACCTTATATCATCTGAGGGCTCAGATTAAACTGATGGGCTCCTCTTTATTCTCTACCTATCTACTGATTAGTCAGGATTAAACTGTCTGACTAATATTTATTCACTATCTAAAACATGAAAATTGAAAACATGGCAAGTCAAGTTTACACAGTTTAACTCATCATGGATTATGGCATTTATTGAAACTCTATCATAATCATCAGTAACAAAGTAAAAAGTAGTGGCATTTGGACTTGCACACTCTCATGTTTTTTTTTTTTTGAGGTCTATATTTTTTCTAAGTCCTTTGATCTTTATTTTAGGACTTTTACCCTCTTTTTGATTTTCTATTTTTTTTATTTTTTACAAAATATGGGAAAACAAATTGCAGAAAGCAAGGTATGTACATATTTTACAAGACTATCATAAGTCAATTCCAAATTATGAATCCTATACTTATAGGACCCTAACACCTGTCATTTGTGTTGTGAAATTATTGGCCTTGTTTTTCAGGAATTAAAGCTTAATCCAAATGCAAAGAGCTATACCCCATGTTTCTCTACACCTACACTAGTAGCATCTCCGGTGTTTTAGGGTATTTTTTATGTTGCAGGCAATATTCCTCCTATGACACCCATACAAAGCATACCAAGAGGGCTTGGAGTAAGCTCTTTGGCACAAGAAGTTGCTCATCCTGCCAAGTTTTCTTAGAGAAATAATGGTGTGGTTGCATCTAGAGTGAGTGCTACTTCGTATATCCAACCTGTAGCCACCTTTGTGCCATGTGTGTCAAGAGCTGTTGTATCGACAACTTTGAACAAGTATGTCAAAGCTTCTGCTTTGGAACAAGTTTGTCAAAGGTTTCCACATTAAGAATGGAGTAGCTTTACCGTGAAAGCTGGACACTATGTGATCCTTCACACCTTCCAACAAAATTCTTCGAAATTTAGCTACCTTCTTTTACCATGCGTCAAGTGCAGCTGCATTGCTAGAACCAGGCTTTGGAATATCAGTATCTATGAACTCCTTCAACCCATTATCATCCAGCACCACCTCCATCATGTCCTTCCATGCAATATAATTCGAGCTACCATCAAGGGAATTCTCCAATAGCAATCCGTTGAAAGACATTTCAATGAATGCTCAACTTTGACACCAAGAAAACACTAGCAAATTCAAATTCCACCAGCACAAAACTCAACCGCTTTAATAATTACAATCTTCTATGATCAATACTGCTCCGATACCATGTAGAAATTATATAACTTATGTGTTATATATCCAATATTCTCTTGATCACACACTATTTTAACTTCATGCACAATACAGAATCTATTCCACCATTGATCATCACATGCGGAAATTAAATCAATTGCAATGCACACATGAAGCAATAAAAATTCACACACATTAACACAGTGATTTAACGGGATACCCTGAAGCTAAAAACCCCAACTATCTGTATATAATATATTTCATAGAGATCATGTAACAATCCTCATACAAAGCTGATCATATCAAGCTCTCAGTACAATACAATCACTACACACTAATCAGGCCCGATCTTGCAAATCCATGCACCGATCTTTGCCACCTGCTAGCCTGCCTCTATTGCGCAATCCCTAATGAAGAATGGAATTGAATGAACTCGAATTCAGCCATCCTTTCTCATGCAATCCTCATTGGCATCTCCACTAAGTGTTGGATGCAATCAATGCATCACTATAGTCACAACTGATAGTCACACTTGCTCTTTCACCTACCTCTCCACTGGTCTCCACTAAAACTGCCATGCACTTTAGTTAACTGATGTATGCTTCAGTTGATTGATGAGTTATTATTTAGTGAATTAATTAACTAATTAATTCACACCACTCTCACTAGTGTATCAATCAGTTAGACTAGATACAACTACCTCAACTGTGTCTAACTGAGTTAAACTGAACACAACTCCACCAACTACTTCTACAACTCCACCAAACTCTGTCACATGAGTTCTAACTGAAGTCTCCATGCAATAGCTCCACTTAACCCTCAGGAATAGCGTAATTCCTCCTGTTAGCTCCTGTGCCACATCTGTGCACTTAACTGAAGTGCTCCAAGAGAATAAGATAATGTTTATAGTCCAAATATTATTAAGAGCTAATAATATTCGACATATCTATTTTTAGACTGGTAATCTAAAAATAGATTCCACCCAATATGTCTAAAAATAGAAGTCCATATATTTTTTCCAACTCGACCAACCATCCACAAATAGCATCCTACAACTCATATAATATGATCGACATGTCTAAAAATAGACATAGTCTAAAAATAGACTTGCGCCAAAAATAGCCTACGGGCCCACTTAGTGAAGGCGACTTCTTTCCACTAAGCTCATCATCTTGTTGCAATCTCAACACTCCCTCTCAACAAGATAGGGATTATTCCATAATTCCCGATCTTGTCTTCTGTACCCGAATTTGCTCTGTGAGCGCCTTTCACAAACATCGTATCCCATCTTTCCAGGAATGCAGAAAGCAAAATGATCTATCCACCACAATAACAATCTCCCATATGGATGGCATCGGGATGTCAATATGTTTAGATCTATCATGAAATACTGGATTAACCAAGAGTTTAATGCAACTCTGATTATCACAATATATCATAGTAGGATCTAAGTGTGAACCGAACAACCCGACCAGGATCTTCCTCATCCATATAGCCTCACATGCAGCCAAAATTGTTGCCATGTACTCGGCCTCCGCTGAACTGAGTGCCATGGATCTATGTTTCCTGTTGTACCAAGAAACTACTGTAAATCCAATATTTAATATACCTCCATATTTGCTCTTTCTGTCCATTGGGCTCCCTGCCCAATCTGCATCCGTGAACCCATGTAGCTTCAACTCATCTGACTGTCTGTACCACAATACATATCCCGATGTGCCCCTGAGATACATCAGGACATGCTTGCCTGCATTCCAAAAGATCTTGGTAGGCTTAACCATAGCTTGTGAAAGCTGGTTAACAGCATAGCATATGTATGGTCGTGTATTGACTAGATACATGAGCGAACCAACCAACTGTTGATAAACAGTGGCATCCACTACCTTTGCCAATGTAGCATCCTCTTTCCTCCAACCACCAGGAAGAGGAGTGTCAATAGGCTTGCATCCCTACATGTGAAACTTCTCTAATATCTCCCGAGCATACTTGCCTTGAGACACAAACAGTCCACCCTTCCGCTACAAAATTTCCAATCCCAGGAAATAATGAAGGAGGCCCAAGTCCTTCATCTCAAACTCCTTTGCAAGATCTGCCTTGCATGAGTGTATCAACAGTTCATCACTCGCTAGTATAAAATTATCTACATAAAGTATAATGATCAGCAACTTACCCTCCACCACAATCTGGTATAGGTTCGGATTCACCTCACTCTTGGTGAAACCAAGTCCGGTGAAATAACTGTCTATCCGTGTGTACCAAGCACGAGGTGCTTATTTCAGCCCATACAGCGCTCTTTTGAGCCTGCACACATGCAACTCACTGCTAAAGATTTCAAATCCTTCAGGCTGCTCAATGCACACCTCCTCCTCAATGACTTCGTTGAGGAACACAGTCTTCACATCCATCTGATGAATGTGCCAACCCATCTGCATTGAGAGAGCAAGGATGGTCCGTATGGAAGAATACCTTGCGACAGGTGCAAAGGTTTCTTCATAGTCAATCCCCTCAATCTGTGAGAAGCCCCGGGCAACAAATATTTCCTTGTACTTCTCGACACTTTCGTCAGCAGCTTGCTTCACTTTGTAGATCCATCTCAAACCTACCACTAATTTCCCTTTCAGCCTTGGGATAATCTCCCATGCACTATTTTTGACAATCAAATCATACTCTTCCACCATGGCATCTACCCATGCAGGATCTTCCATAGCTTCCTCGAAAGAGGATGGTTTTTTCAAGATACACTTGCTCATCAGAGCCATGTATCCAATAAATTGGTCAGGTGACTGTCTCTGTCTACGCTGTGATGCACGTGCTCCTACATTCTGCGCTGCATCAAGGTTTAGTCGCTCAGCTTCTGTAGTGCGCTTCCACCCTCTGATGTTTAGCACTGCATGAGTGGTATTCCACTCCATGAACCTCCTCTTGTGGCTGATCCACATCCAAAGGCTCATCTTTAGGAACAAGTAGCTCCTCATCTGCATGCAAGTGTAGCTCCCTCTCAAACGACATCTTCATGGCTTTCTCCTCATAAAATTTGATATCCCGTCGCACAACAATCATCTGACTGTCTAGAAAATACATACGATAATTGTGGGGTGTTTCTGTGTACCCCACAAATATCCCAACCTCTGCAGTCAACTCTAGCTTCTTCATGGCATCCTTCGTCACATGAATCTAAACAGGTGAGCCAAAAATATTCAAATGAGAAATATTAGGCTTCTTACCAGATTACGCCTCTTCGGGTGTACTCATGCCAAGTACTCTATGAGGACAATGTTTTTGCACATAAACTGAAGTGTTGCATGCTTCAGCCCACAAGTGTATGGGAAGGCCCTAATCATGCAACATTTCCTGTGCAGCACCCACGATCGTTCTGTTCTTTCTCTCTGCGACCCCATTCTGCTGTGGGTTATGAGGCGCTATGAGCTCTCTTCGAATTCCTTCTGCATTGCAAAAGTCTTTGAATTCGCCAGAGATGTATTCACCACCATTATTTCTCCTTAGAGCTTTCACCTGCTTCCCCGACTCTTTCTCAACCAGCGCCTTGAACTCACAGAACTTTGAGTATGTCTCGCTCTTCTTCTACATGAAGAAGATCCGTGACTTAGCTAGCATCCATCACTAAATATGACATAATACCTATTTTGCTGAACAAGCTAAATCGAAAGGTCCACAACACGTTTTGTGAATTCTATGATTTGCCGTGGCGTGACTATCCATCTCATGAAAAGTGGTTCTCACAAATTTTCCCAAAGCACATCCGTACTGATCCGACTCACGTCGAAGTACCCTTGGGAAGCTCGGTAGAAATCTACTGCAAAATTTTCAAAGCGCTATGGTGAAGATGGCCCAATCTCTTGTGCCACAATTTTTCCTCATCCCAACTCACCACTCCTTTTGCTTTGCCTGCCATTATTGCGAAGCCATCTACCTACAATTGATAAAGGTTCTTAACTCAAACCCCTATCCTTCGAGTTTCACCGGTTGTCTTACTCCACAAGAAAGACTTTCCCTTGCTAAAAACAACATCATAGCCCTTGTCTTCCAACATAGCCACCGAGGTCAGATTCTTCTTCAATCCTAGAACATGCATGACATCCTTCAAGATGAAAGGTTTTCTAGAATCCCTCTCAAAGGAAATGGTCCCGATACCAGTCGCACTGTATCTACCATCATCACCCATCTCGATGTGCACTCCAAGATCCTTTTCATCCAGATCACTAAACAAATCTTTGTCTCCGGTCATATGGAAAGACGCACCACTGTCAAGAAACCACACTGATCCCATCACACTTGAAACCAAGCATGCGATCAGCGAAAAATCCAGCTCAAACTGTGAGGCTAAGGCCTCTCCAACTGTAGATCCAGCAGCCTGCTTATTTTTCTTCTTTTGTGGAAAATTAGTGGCATAATGTCCGTGCTGGTGACAGTGAAAGCACTTCACCTTGGACAAGTCCTGCTTCTTTCATTTCGCACCGGATTGAGAAGGATTTTTCTTTCCCTTCCCTTTCCTTGCTTTGGCAGCCAAAGTGAAATTTTCTTCATCTTCATTCTTCGATGAAGATCCATCCCTGGTACCCCGCCTTATCTCCTCCTGCACATGATCTGACCAAAGTCGCTCCCATCCCGGTAGTTTCTCCCGACCATTGACAGAGTCCTCGTAGTTATGCCAACTCTTCGGAAGCCCAAGGAGAACCAAGCTCACCAATTCCTCTTCATCTATAGTAATCCCCACACTTCCCAGCTCATCCTTACAGTGGAAAAATTTCATGAGGTATTTTGGTATACTGTCGCCTTTCTCCATTTTTATTTTCATGAGTTTGTCTTTAAGCGCCAACTTCCTCTGGTCGCTTCTGCTTTGGAACAAGTCTGTCAAAGCTTTCCACATTAAGAATGGATTAGATTTACCGTGAAGGCTGGACACCATGTGATCCTTCACACCTTCCAATAGAATTCTTTGACATTTAGCTACCTTATTTTGCCATGCATCAAGTGCGGCTGCATCGATAGAACCAGGCTTTGGAATATCAGTATCTATGAAATCCTTCATCCCATTATCATCCAGCACCACCTCCATCCTATCCTTCCATGAAATATAATTCGAGCTACCATCAAAGGCATACTCCAATAGAAATATTTTGAAAGACATTTCAATGAATGCTCAACTTCGACACCAAGAAAACACTGTAGCAAATTCAAATTCCACCGGCACAAAACTCAACCACTTCAATAATTGCAATCTTCTATGATCAATACTGCTCCGATACCATGTATAAATTATATAACTTATGTGTTATATATCCAATATTCTCCTGATCACACAATATTTTAACTTCATGCACAATACAGAATCTATTTAACCATTGATCATCACATGCGGAAATTAAATCAATTGCAATGCACACATGAAGTAACAAAAATTCACACACATTAACACAGTGATTTAACGGGAAAGCCTGAAACTAAAAACCCCAAATATCTGTATATAATATATTTCATAGATATAATGTAAAAATCCTCATACAAATATGATCATATCAAGCTCTCAGTAAAATACAATCGCTACACACTAATCAGGCCCGATCTTGCAAATCCATGCACCGATATTTGCCACCTGCTAGCCTGCCTCTACTCCGCAATACCTGCTGAAGAATGGATCTGAATGAACTCGAATTCAGCCAGCCTTGCTCACGCAATCCTCATTGTCATCTCCACTGAGTGTTGGATGCAATAAATGCATCACTATAGTCACAACTGATAGTCACACTTGCTCTTTCACCTACCTCTCCAATGGTCTCCACTGAAACTGCAATGCACTGTAGTTAACTGATGTATTCTTCAGTTGATTAATGAGTTATTATTTAGTGAATTAATTAACTAATTAATTCACACCACTCTCACTAGTGTATCAATCAGTTAGACTAGATACAACTAGCTCAACTCAGTCTAACTGAGTTAAACTAAATACAACTCCACCAACTACCTCTATAACTCCACCAAACTTTGTCACATGAGTTCTAACTGAATTCCTCATGCATTAGCTCCAGTAAACCCTTAGGAATAGCATAATTCCTTTTTTCAGCTGTTGTGCCACATCTATGCTCTTAACTGAAGTGCTCCAAGAGAATAAGATAATGTTTAGAGTCCAAATATTATTAAGAGCTAATAATATTCGACATATCTATTTTTAGACTGGCAATCTAAAAATAGATTCCGCCTAATATGTCTAAAAATAGGAGTCCATCAATTTTTCCAACTTGACCAACCATCCACAAATAGCATCCTGCAACTCATAGAATATGATCGACATGTCTAAAAATATACATAGTCTAAAAATAGACTTTGCGCCAAAAATAGCCTGCGGGCCCACTTAGTGAAAGTGACTCTTTTCACTAAGCTCATCATCTTGTTGAATCTCAATAATATCTATTAGTAAAATCCGCAAAATGTATCCCTACATTTAAATATTGGGGAAAAAACATATGATTGTTATCATTTAAATTATCCATATCTCTTGGAGCCCAAAAATCCATTTTCTTTGGATAAGCTTTATCTATTACCTCAAAAACAACCCTATTATAAGTTTAAGGCCTGTTATTTCCTCTTGAATCTTGAAAAAGTATGATGGAATGAAACTGGGTGAGGACCAGATCCAGGTTTACCATGTCAGAACCTAGGTTCATTGAGATGATGACCTTGGTTTGAAGATAGCCACCATACAAACTAGGACCACTCATACTTATCATTTCCATCTTTCTTTCATCATCAATACTAACATACTGATGATATGTAACTCGTGGAGGCCCATGGTAGTCATTGTAATGCAATTTATTAGAATACAAGCCATGTCCACAAGTTTTTATATTTAATCTTTGCATCCAATGGGGCCATTTCTTATTATGAGATTTACAACATCTAAAAATGACATCATTCACATAATTTTGAAGAAGTATACAAAGGTCAATATAGTTTTTTTCACATTTACAACTTCCCTCACATTTTTTGGTTCCTGAAGCTCGAGCACTTTCATAACAAAAATAGGCAAAGTCAAGCAACAACAAAAATGGTCCACTAATCTCTTTTCATCTGCTAATATTAGAATGAAGTTATATTAGAGACATTGTTTGTTTGTTTATTTTGGTTAGAAAAAGGTTTTTCTCTTGGTTTTATGTGACTTTCAATTTATCATATGTAGCATGTTGAGAAATGGAAAAGAATAACGCGTGAAATTTACCTTGCAGAAATTTATGTTGAATGAAATGATACAGAGTTTAACCAAGCTACAGTTCGCTTTGGTAAAGGCGTAGGAACATTTTAAAAAACTACCTAAGAATACACCATACACATAGTTTGAACATAAGCAATATATGGATTTTTCTTTCATAGGTATGTTATTTTTTCTACCCAAGATATCACAGCAAGAAAAATATTGATATTGTAGAAATTGTTTGAGGACCTTATTGAGGTCAATTTTTCTGATGTCCTACTTGATTGATACCTTCTCATATGTCAAGATGGCTTTAAATATGAATTAATATGTTCCTAAAACAAATCAAAATAAAATTTTATATATATAAAAGATAAAAACAAATGTAAATGCCTTTATTTGATTGTTAGTTGACTCTGTTGTGGGCAGGTTACAGGAAATGCGATTGGAAAAAGGATGGGGAGACAATGCAGAGCATGTCTTGGATATGTTTAATTTGTTGTTAGAGATCCTTCAGGTGCCTGAGCCATCAACTTTAGAAATGTTTCAATTAGGGATTCCTATGGTTTTTAATGTTGTGATTATTTCGCCTCATGGTTATTTTGGGCAAGAAAATGTTTTAATAATGTCAGACAAGACATTGTTGGACAGGTAAAGAGATTTTTTATAATTGCAATGTCCATTCCATGATATATTTTCTTTATTGTTTGATTGTATTTTGAACATTTCTTTTTATTTTGTTTTGTCTTTTAACGATGAAATTGAAAATATTTGGTATTATGTCCATTTAAAAAACAACCAAATCTTGAAGATGAAATCAGTATTACACGATATTGATTGGAATCCTTATAATTAGTTTGTGTTAAAACATTTTCATGACTATCAGAAAAGTTTAATTTCATGTTGTTATTTGAGTACATGTTGTTTATATACTTGACCAAGTTCATGTGTTAGAAAATGAAATTTTGTTGTCGAATAAGATGACAAGGATTAAACATCATGCCTTAGATTATTTGTTTTCACAAGTTATCTACAATGTGAGCTTTTTAGCATGTAACTTATAAGTTGAAATGATTGTGCCTAAGCTTTCCATGAAGGTTGAATACTAAGTTACTAAGGTGTTATTTTCTATAGTGACATTTTATTTTCTTTGTTTATACAGGTCATCTGGCCATGTAGTGGCCACTATATCTCAACTGATGAAAACTTGTTCGAGTTTCTTTCTTGTATGGGGAAAAGTGGCTTTGACATTGTCGATGTTGAGGTATATGTCATATAAATAGTCTAATTTAGTTTATATTCTAGTGTTCAGTGTATTTCATGTCTTACACTCGACATTGTATCTTCTTTTGTTTTCAGGAAAGGAGCTCAATATTGATGATAAAAAGCAGGAATTGAAGAAAAAGGAGAAAAATAACACTGGAGCGACAAATGAAAAGAGGGAGAGAGAAGAGAACCGGTCTAGTGATACTCTTAGAGCCAATATTCCGCATAATACACACACATAGAGACTGATGGTCAAGTATTCAAAGTTGGTGAATTCACCTGCAATCCCTTGGAAACACAATGATAATGTTTTGAAGTGATTGAAACATCATTTCAGGTGTAAATTGTAGTCCAACCAATATTAAGTTGGAAACTCTTATTGTAATACTTTAACGTTTCATATAATACAATTTAAATGGTTGAAATTATTTATAGTTGCATTTGATATCGTTTAGTATTGTAATTAACATATGCAACTTTGTGTTTTCATATTAAATGAAGATACACATTGTATGACATTTTTTAAATTTAGTTGCAAAAGCACACTAATTAATTTATGTTGATTAATAATGACTACATAAAATCAATCTAAAACTACTAAATTAGTATTTTGTATGGATTAATGATGACATAAATAAAATGATTATATGACTAAATTAGTCATTTATAATGATTATTAATGAAAGTAATGAAACAAATATAAATGACTAAATTAGTTGTTTATACAATGAATATGAAACATATATATGACTACTGCTAATGATAAATTTGTGATTACAAATAACAACTAAATTTTGCATATATACGACTATTAGTAGCTAATTTACAGTATCTTATAACACGACCAAAATTTATTCATATTTCTTTGGTCATTAATTGGTTTCAAATAATGACTAAAAATTGCATATATATGACTATTAGTAGCTAACTTACAGTATCTTATAAAGCGACCAACATTTTGGTCATATTTCTTTGGTCATTAATTTGTTTTTTCGGGTGATCACATAGTAATATATTTTGTTGTATATTTGGTCAATAATTGAGACAATTAATGACTAAACTAATGACCAAATTTATGACTAAATATACTACTAGACGATACAATTGAGACAACCAATTAATTACTAAGCTAAAAACGACTAAAAGTTGGTCACGTTATAAGATACTGTAAATTAGCTACTACTGGTCACCGACTGAAAAATGATCGTTTATATGCAAATTTTAGTCATTTTTTTAGTAACTAATTAGCCATTTTGTACTAGTGTCCCTTTCCAATTTTCCCCAGTCATTGCTCACCAGTACCTCTTTATTTTTTAACAAGTTTGTATAATTCCACCCTTCGGGTGAATCCATCATTATTTGATGCTTTAATGAGTCTAGCGAAGGTGAAACTCGAACTTGTCATGATGGACAGGTTCGTCGCTATTTGATGCTTTAACGAGTCTAACGACAGTGAGAAATTGGTCCTTTTTCATGTTTAAAGAGTTTGAAAAAGGGACTAAAAGAAAACTTCACAAGTTATTTTTTGTATAATAGTCCCTCAGATCTGAAAAAGTGTAAAATAATATCTGAGAGAACCTCCTAGTCATGTTCGACTAGGATTTTCCTTTTTCGTAATCATAATCTATCTTAGTACGGAAAAGGGTTAAACTTATACTGAGTAGATGTTGTTTCAATTCCATTAACGAGCTCGAAAGGACAAGCGCTCAACAATATTTTCATATTTTGAGAGTCTAAAAAGAGCTGAAAGAGAACTCCAGGGGGGTTCCTTTTTCGCATTTAACAAAGCTCAAAAAAGAGATAAAAGTGTGCTTTGAATTCCTTTTTCATGTTTAACAAAGCTCGAAAAAGAGATAGAACTATGCTTTGTGGTCAATATCACATTTCACGATCATGCACGACTAACTCACTATAATCATCTGCAAACCTGCTCAAAGAAACATCAAATGGATTAACAATACCTATTTAAAATAGTAACAATGGGTAAAAACCATAGTCATTTCATTAAATATGCATAAATTAATCAAAAAGACTATTAAATTAAGAATTTACCAAGTCATTTTTACCATTTGGATTTTAGTGCTCTGAGCCTGTTTTACCCTCGAACTTCAACAGCTGATTGCGACAGATTATGTGGATCATTTCTCGTGTCGTCTGGACCAGGTAGAAGATATTACCCTCCTCTTTCTATTGAATGCATTCATTTTCAGTTTCATGCGGATTTTTTAGGTTTTTGGGGCTCCTAGGGTAAATATACAATGCCCTAGGGCTAGCACACCCTTGAATGTTGAAAAGTGTGTTGCAGAGAGGCTGGAAAGAGACCCTGTTCCTTTGCAATGTTCTCTCTCTCACTCAGGGGTACGTTGCATGCAATTCAAAAAGTTGCATCTTTGCTTCTGCCCAAAATTTCCCCAATTTTTTGCATGGAATGGATCCTAACTAAGCCTATGGTTTGATTTCATACTTTGATCATATCAGAATGCCGATTACAGGGAGAAAGAGAACATGAAGAACAGGATATGGTTGCCCTAAATGATTCTGGCACTGTGAGAGCCCTCAGATATTGTGGGTTACTCAAGTACTTTTGATTGTTAGGGATGAGGCAACACATGGAACTATTGCAGTTCTTGATCCATTAATGGGACCTGATAATATAGGCATTTCACATTGGGGACAAAGTGCTCCCAATATTGGTCGATGAAATTTACTTTCTCACAGGTTTTTCGTGACATGGTGCTACCATTTCCCTTGCAGGCTCTTTGCGTGGAGGTGAAACAGTGAAGGACTACATCCGATAGTTTTGTTAACCAAGAACTGAGCCTAGTAAAGATGGAAAGATAAATATCAAAGATGTGTGTGATATTCCTTTGTGCACTCTCCTATTCACTATCGCAAAGCTAGCTGGCAGTGTGACACTACATGTCACGAATAGATCATACATGCATTATGTGCTTGAGTGTCTCAAGCCAACCATGTTCAATTGCGCTGAAGCAGTACTCCGTCAGCTTAAAGAACAGCTGACCAAGGTAAAAAGTGGTAAGACGAAAAATTTCAGTTATGTGTCAATTTTGATCACTTTTGTTTGGAGCGAGTTCCATTGATGCAACCACAACATGTGATGCTAGGATTAGCTGATCCTAGAGATCCACGGATGTTGCAGTGAGTCGAATTGATGGCTAGACATGTTGGTCAGTCATCAATCTCATTTTCCACTGCATTATTTAGTTGGCTACGAAGACAGAATATCTTTATCGAGGAGCATCCATATGTAGGGATGGATTTCTGCGGAGATCGAGATTTGATTTTACCATCTGGCGTGCAATGGGGTGCTATAGGTAAAATTTTGACCATGTTTTCGATTCTTTTGGGGTTTTTTACATATTTTTTTGTTTTTTGATGTTTCCAAGGCTAAACTAAAAAATTTCTATGTATGCAAATGTAGGTACCGTTTGACCAGTGATTCGTGCATAGCAGGCGGGAGAACTAACAAAGAGGACTGTAGGAAGAGCAGTCCTACATGATTTGGATTTAGCTGAGACTCTTGCTGAGTTGCAACAACATGTGGAGGGATTGACTCTTGGGATACTGGATGTTTGGATCGAGGAGTTACCTATGAGGTTGCAGCTCCATACCATTGGTGTGCCTAGCCGTTGAATGAGGTTGTCGTGCATGATAGCCCAAGTAGTCACCTGCTATCATGAGAATCACTAGGTTTACTTAGATTATGTTATGTCTGTATACATTTTGAGGTCAGATGACCAACGTGTCTTAGACACAATTTGTAAAAAACTCGATATAAATATATTTTACTTTCAGTGTTTTTCTATGATTATGTGCAATCAGTTTAAATTGCATGATGTGAATTGAAAATTTACCTTTACATATGCTGCAAATTAATGTCTATTTAACACATAATTCACCAATGAATCAACCAGAGTGTTAAAGTTTCTAGAAATATGTTGATATTGCATGTAATCAAAATGTCTTTCCAAAATACGAACTCTAAGGAACATGTGATGAATTGCTGGATTTCGGACAGTATAGATGCCACTAAGATGTAGTACGACAAGTTGTGAGTCCAACCTGATGATGATGCGGCGAATTCAAAGTGAAATGGAATCAAAGAGTAGTTCAATCAACCCGCTATACTCAGTGATATTTTTAGTCATTCAACTGATACAAATCCCTTGGAAGCTTACTAACTCGCCACTTGGAGAAAATATGGCCCATGATGTAGAGGATAACTTATGAGTACAATGACCAGCACCATCGGCATATACAACAAATGGTTCTAAAAATTCTAACATCTGCAAAAAATGCAAAGCGGATTACTAACCACATGAAAAACTCTAAAAGGCACACTGCTACACACACATAATCAAAGCATATAATACAATGTTTACTATGCAAAATCAGGCATAGTAACATTTAATATACAACCCATTTCGAGGCTGCTACAATGGAATCCCATCATAATCTACCAACTCGTAGGCACCCTTAGCCAGAATACGCTTGACTGTAATGTTCCTATTTAGGAACAGCTCATGAATCTTGCACTTAAAAACGCATTTTCAGAAAAATATGCTTTAGAACAGGAAAATAACTCTTGGATCCTTTATATCAGACAATATACAAACTAAATCCAATATTTTAGTTGAAACAAATAAGACTAGGTGGGTTAAACATATCTCTCGCACCTAGTTATCTTCAAGAGAAGGCCCAATGAGGGGCTGCAGCAAAGTAAAATGTTCTAATGAAGTTGCAGAGAGATATAAATGCATAAAATGTGTTGATAGACACTTAGCAACTTATTTCAAGTACATTAGAAACTTAGATCTGAATTTAGGATCCAAAAAGTGAGGAAAAGTAGTGATTTTGACCCTAAAATAGATGTATTTAAAAATATGCGTAAAATTAAGGGAAATGGCGAGATTTTATTTTATATTAGGTCGTGAGGGACCTATGCTCCAAATTTCAGCTCAAAAAAATCATTATAGATATGTTAAACAGTTCCTCCATCCCCGGATATGCTTAAAAATGTTGATTTCCCATGACTTGGAGTATGCAGAAAATGGCTGAAGCATACATTGCGTGATTTCTGAAGACATTAGACAAAATATTTCTGAAACATAAGATCTTAATTTTATTATAACTGAGCATGAAGAAAAATGGAGATTCAGCTCCTTTTATACATCAAATAGATCACCCGGCAAGGGGATTTCATGAAAGAACAAATATAAGTATCAGATCTGCAGAATATGGATCTGGAAAATATAGAATCACTAAAAATCTGAGTACATGAGCTGAAATGTACAAAATTATAGAAGAGAGCTGCAATACAAACTTTCTGGAAGAAGGGATGGCCCTTCCTCAAGGAAATGAGCACCAAACTAGGGTAGAAACCCTGCTATAGCAATGCACTAGAAAAATGACGCAGTTTATGAATTATACTGCACAGATGATGTTGGAAGGTCCTTTGACCTGATCCCAAGATCTGAATCTGAATCTCAAGGCTTCCTCACTAATATTCCAAAGAAAGGAATTCTCCCTTTTCTGCAAAACTAGATCTAGAAGTGGTGTTGAAAACCCCTCACCGCAACACCCTGCAACACAGCAATTCCTACCCAACAGAAAAGGATGTAGTTGGAGGAGGAAGCTTGGCCTCAAGCCTATATGTGAGGTATTTCATAACATACTCCTTCAAGAGCTCCTCAATGAAGGAGGAATAATTCCTAAACAAGAGACTCCTCTCTCTCTAGCTAAACAGCCAAGAGAGTTTGAGTTGCCTAAGAAATCTCAAAATCAAATTATCTTCAACTACCCTCATTGTGGCCTTCCTCTTCATTTTATAACATTAGGGCTTAGAAAACCTTAAACCACCTCCAATGATTTAACTGTTTTCACATGAAGGGTCTCCATCTAAGACTGCGTTGATCAATAAGGAGGTTCAATGCATCTAGACACTGCTGTGATTTGGTCCTGTTGACCTAGTCAAAATTCTTCATTCCTCTTCACACCTAAGTGTATTTTATTGAAATGGCCCAGATTTTTCCATGTTCACATTGGGCATTGATTTATTTTGCTAATTAGGAGTTTTAGAGTCCCTCTTTTACGCTTTTATTCATCAGTTAAGCAAACTAAAAATAAAATGCAATATTCCCATTAGCTGCAAAATGTGGGAAATTACAGTCTCCCCCAGCAGAATGTTGCTTTCCCTCAAGAAACTCTTATTGTAGATGCAAATCATCTACTCCCCTCCAAATGGCATCCAGATAAGGAAGGATTCCTCCATTTTCTCCAATAGGTTATGTATGTTTGGTTCCAAAGTTGTTTTCCAAAAATGAATGAGATGACTTCCAACTGTAAGGTTAGATGTCCTCTTCTTATCATGAAGTACAAAATGGCAATTACATGATGTCCAACACCATCATAAACACATGAGAGACATAAAATAAAGTAGCTCCTTCCATAAAGGAAAAGCTTCATCGTGAAAGAACATTCCTCCATCCATGTTTTACGAACTTGATTAAGCATTTTTATGCTTTCATTCTTAGCCCTGTTGGCCTTGTTGGATCCAAACTCCATCATTCCAGCATTGTGAAAAAGAATAAGTCAAAGAGAAACATGGGTGGAGAAAGATGTCAAACCATATTCCCCTAATAATAACCACCGAAGCAAGGCCCTTTACTGCCATCCTCCATCTCCTCCATGTAAAATGGGCAAGCCAAGCTTTCCAAAAAATGACGTACATGCCCTCCCTTGCTGCAATTTATCTTTAATACATAGGGCATGAGTCAAAAAATTATGTGCTATGGGGTGGTTACCATACTCATTTAAAAGCAACCAAAGCAACAAGAGGTCTTGCTGCCTTCTTTCCTCCTCATGTGCATCATGAAACCAAACCATATTAATGGACATATGATATGTAACATCAGCCCAATACAAAGTATTATCATCAATGCACATCATGAGATCAATATGCCAAATTTTACACAATGCAAAACACATAGACATAGGAGATGTCATGTGGTGGCCATACTCTCTCAAGTGAATCAAAATTGTACATGCCTTCTCTTGCTGCAACAAAGCATTGGAATCCAAGACATGATTTAGAAAATGATGAGCTATTGGTTGGTAACCATACTCACTCAAGAGCATCCATAGCAACAAATACTTTTGCAGCCTTCTTGCCTTATCAACATGTGGATCATGGAGCAACAAAACAATGATGGACATGTGAAGTGTTTCATCAACATAGTACAAGCAAGATCCCTCATACCACATCATGTGGGAGTCATACCTCCTCCCAAGCCAAAGTTCATGCATGAAACATACCTCCAACAGAAATACATGTGGATAAATGAGACATATTCAAACAGGGGTGAATACATGGATATGAGATTTAACATGTGATGTCCAAAATCTCCTTTTAACAACCACATCAACCATGCTTACTTTTCATATACTCTATTAATGATGCATAAAGCATGAGATGAGAGAATTAGAATCTTTGGGTAGTGACCATGCTTATCCCAAAGAAACCAGCGTTGCCATGCCTCCTTATTCATTTCATGACCATTCTTCAAGGCATAGATCAGAGAAATAGGTGCATTTGGAGAGTGATAGGAGTCTCACAAAGGCAACCATCGTAACCAATCTTTTTGGTCCATATATTTCTGCAAGTGATCATGTGATCTCTTTCTCATCATCCTCATCCACTCACTCCAATATGGAAGATGAGTGATGTGCTGCATAATCATGGCATACTCTTTTTGTAGAATACCATCTCCTTTGAACCAATGAAGAACCTTGCATCTCATGAAATATTTAAATGCATCTCTATTGAGATCTCTTAGTGAGACCTCTCTCCCATCTATGGCCTTTCAAAACCAGTGAGGCTTTGAATCTGCAGTAAGTAGAAGTCTCGCTTTGAGCTGTAGCAGGCTCATTGAGAGAGTGTCATCTAGAGGGGAGAAAATGATTCTCATCTCAAGATGTCTACTCTTCATATTCTTCTTGTCCACTACTTCAAGGTTGAAGCTGCCTTTAGAATGCTCCAAGAGAGCTGAAGCCTCTTTGTCACAATCACTAAGTGACAGCGTTGTAGATCTGCAAAGTGATGCATGCACTATCTCAAAGCAAGTTTCATTACTGATCTCACAATCAGCCATTGAACATAGGATAGTACTAATCCCCTTTCTTGAGACCCTACATCTCAACCCAAGAGATTGAATGCAACTCAACAATGATGCATAGGGACAGTTTCCAGTCTCATCCTTGATTAGATCAAGGGTCCTCCATGATGTGACATGTCTTTGCTTCAAATCATCATTTTGATTTAATCCTTGGCTATGAATTAATCTTGAAAAAATATGTGTTGAAATGTCATGCATACCTTGGATTAACTGATATGTGGGAACCTCTTGACAGAACACAAGAGTTCCTCCACCCGGATCAATGATGCCTCCAACTGCTGGCAAGAATGATGGTCTCCTTTCTTCAAGCATACCAGCGTTGGTATCTTACTTCTCCTCCTCATGCATCTCCTAGTTCATGCATGGGACTCCATATGTTGAGAGCTCAAGACTACCTTGCAAAGATGCAAGTGCATCTCCTCTAGATGCAAGCACCTTAGCAGCAGATGGTGAAAATGGAGATCTATTGCCCAAAGTGACAAGATTGACATTCTCCTTTGTTTCCTTGGGAGATGTCTCTTTGTAGCTCATCTCCTCATCAAAATCCTTGATATTTTCTTCAATACTCTTAAATGTTTGAAAAATAAGCAATGAAATCTCTTCTTCAGTAATTCTCCCTGCTTTGGGATGACAGGAAGTGTATAGTTATTCCTCTTCATCTTGAAACCCTTTATGAGTTTCTTTGCATCTCTCTTCTTCATTGCTATACCTCTCAACTTCTTCAAATAAAGGGGGTATAGTGGATCTATGAGGAGATCTAGAACTCTCCGGTCTTCTAATTTGTTGATAGGAAGTGCTAGGGCTTCCTTCTTCTTCTTGAAACCTCATGCAGATTTTACTGCAGCTTGCTTCTTCTCGAAACCCTCTAGGAGTTTCGGTGCATCTTCTTTGTCTCTTCTGATTTACCTCTTTGGAGAGGCCCTTCTCAAATCTGAACACTAATGAGAGTAATCTCATCCTCTCCATAATTTTGATCTCTATCTCTTCTCTTTGCTCCTCTGATAGCTTGATCTCACAGGCTATGCTAGAGATCATGCTCTAATACCACTGTAATGTTCCTATTTAGGAACAACTCATGAATCATGCACTTAAAAACAAATTTTCAGAAAAATATGCTTTAGAATAGGAAAATAACTCTTGTATCCTTTATATCATACAATATACAAAATAAATCCAAGATTTGAGCTTAAACAAATAAGACTAGGTGGGTTAAACAGATATCCCGCACCTAGTTATCTTCAAGAGAAGGCCCAATGAGGGGCTGCAGAAAAGTAAAACACTCTACTGAAGGTGAAAAGAGCTATCAATGCATAAAATGTGTTGATAGAAACACAGCAACTTATTTCAAGTACAGCAGCAACTTAGATCTGAATTTAGGATCCAAAAAGTGAGGAAAAGCAATGATTTTGACCCTAAAATAGATGTATTCAGAAATATGCGTAAAATTAAGCCAAATGGCAAGAGATATTTTAGATTAGGTCGTGAAGGACCTATTATCCTAATTTTATCTCAAACAAAGCATTCTAGCTATGTTAAACAGTTCATCCATCCCCGGATATGCTTAAAAATGCTGATTTCCCATGACTTGGAGTATGCAGAAAATGGCTGAAGCATACATTGCATGATTTCTAAATAAATTAGACAAAATATGTCTGAAACATCAGATCTAAATTTTATTATAACTGAGCGTGAAGAAAAATTGAGATTCAACTCCTTTTATACATTAAATAGATCACCTGGCAAGGGGATTTCATGAAAGAACAAATACAAGTATCATATCTGCAGGATATGGATCTGGAAATTTTGATATTTTGCATATTATTTTGGCTAAAATCTCATGGATAATGCCAACAATAGGATTTGTTCCAAATCTGAAGGCATCAAATCCTGAAGATTAGATAACAATCCTATTTTCTTGTGATAGGATGGAATTGAATTTAATATTCATTTTGTCTTCTACATCTATAAATTGTAAGCCTGTAGAGTTAAAATATATGAGGGTGAGGAATAGGAAGTGCAAATGTGAGACCAAATCTGCTGTTGTAATCTCCTGTTAAATAAGAAGAAGGTTGATACCTCTGTTTGGTGGATGTAGCCCAGATTGGTTGGGTGAACCACGTTAAATTCTGTCTCTATTTTTTATGTTGTGTGTGTGTGATTTATTTTTTTCTACTGTGTCTACTTTGACAATTGGTATCAGAGCACAAAGAATGCTACTGTTGGTTGGGATCGACATCTTTGAGCACAGAGAAGGCTGCTAGAGGCCAAGTTGATTTCTGATTGCGGTGGATCAGACCAGATCTGCTATTGATTTGCATGTCTATTGTGTGAGTGCATACCAGAGCTGCTATATCTTATTGTGGCTTTGGCATTCATCGGAACGCAACAAAAGACTAGTGGTGTGGCGGCTGTTGCCGAGGACGCTGCCTAGAAACTGCTGCAGGATTAAACTACCGGTGAGATGAAGGTGGATCCACAACGTGTGAGATGGAGGTTTAACGATCTATTGAGAGGAAAGAGATGCTGCTATTGTTGTGGTTTTAGGCTTGTGTCTTCATACGACCTTGTGGCTGAGTGAAGACTAGCGTGTTGAAATGGAGCCGGCAGTGATTGCCATTAATCTGCATGGACCATGAGACCATTCTGCAGAGGACTAAAATAAATGCGATCAAATATTTGTGAAGAAGCCATGTCATCATGTTTTGAAAGAAAGATAAGGCATAAATTGGATGGAGAAATGATGGAATGGTTGCTGCAGCAGCTGGAGCCAGCGATGATTACCGCGACGGAGAGGAGGATCAAGTGAAACACATTTGGGTATGCTTGCTGCTCTCAATGTCGTCTTGAGTTTCGATATAATTTAATGGAATGTCGATCTGGCTATATTTAGATTCGGTCGAGATATTTACGTTGGTGTAATGTGGCCAATTACTACGTTGCTTATTTGCGTGCCAACGTTATGGCTGAGCGAAGACGGATATATGGAAATCAATGAATGAGGGGTATCATAAGTTTGAGATATTGTTTTTCTTTTTTTTCCTTTTAGAATATTTATATTGCCATCATTCAGATTTTATGCGGGACACGAAATTTCTGTTTATTAAGATTTGAAATTGAAAATTGTTGAATTCAATATCTAATGCCAGACGTAAAGCATGAAAGTTAAACCTGCATTCGACACAAGCTACTAAATATGGAAAAAACTCAAAGTGCTCAGTTTGAGATCGAGAATTTTAATGGGAGGAATAACTTCAAAATCTGGAAATTCAAGATGCACGATTTACTCGTACAACAAGGTGTGGCGAAGGCACTTTTGGGAAAAACCAAACAACCTTTCGCCATGACAGATGACGAATGGAGTGACATCGATGACAGAGCACTGAGCGGCATATGATTTTTTTTGGTGGATGATGTTTTATTTAACATCGTGTCAGAGAAAACAGCCGCTAGACTATGGACAAAGCTAGAAAAATTGTACATGACTAAATCCTTAACAAACAGAATTCTTCTGAAAAGACAGTCGTACAGCTTGCGCATGAAGGAAGGTACAACAATAACTGATCATATGAATACCTTTAATACTCTCTTGGTGCAGTTAGATAGCATAGAAGTAAAATTTTATTCAGAAGATAAAGCTGTAACTTTATTATGCTCTTTTCCTGAGTCATGGGATCAATTTGCTACTTCTATAAGTCTTAGTTCATCAGAAACCCTTGAATTTGATGATGTTTTTGGAGCTATGCTATCTGAAGAAAACAGAAAAAGGTCAAATTTAGAAACCTCTACATCAGAAGCAATGATGGTTAGAGGTCGATCTAAAGAAAAACGCTTCAGTCAGAAAAACAACTCTCGATCAAAATCGAAAGGGAAGAAGAGTAAGCTAAAATTCTGGTTTTGTGGCAAATCGGGACATTTGAAGAAGGACTATTGGAAGAGGCGGCAAACACCCAAAGGAGACTCTTCAATAGAAAATAAAGAGGCAAACACGACAGATACAAGTTCGGCATCCGGTTCAGGTATAAGTGATGAACTTTTATCAATTAATTTTTCAAATCATGATCAACATTGGCTATTAGATTCTGGTGCGTCCAATCACATGTGCATCCATAAACAGTGGTTTAAATCTTATAAGTCAATTAATGATGGAGTAGTTTACATGGGAAATGATGTCTCATGTAATTTTGTGGGAATTGGAAGCATCCAGATTAAAATGTTTGACAAGACAAATAAAATCTTAACTAATGTAAGACATGTGCCTGAACTCAAAAAAAATCTTATTTCTCTAGGAGTGTTACACACAAATGGATATAAAACTTTTATTCAAGGTGGAGTAATGAAAATTTACAAAGGAATCCTATTAGTAATGAAAGCAAAGAAGGTTGGAAATATTTTTCAGTTAGAAGGAAGAACAGAGTCAGATCATGTTTCAATTGTATCTGAAAATGACAGTAATTCTATTCGACTATGGCATCAACGGTTGGGCCATATGAGCGAAAGAGGATTAAAAATTTTATCTGATCATATGTTACTTCCTAGTTTAAATTCTTTTAAGTTAGATTTCGACAAACATTGTATATATGGGAAACAAAGCAAGCAGAAATTTAAAACTAGAAAACATACTAGTAAAGGAATCCTTGATTATATCCATTCTAATGTTTGGGGTCCATCTCCTACAACCTCATATGGAGGATCATCATATTTTGTATCTTTTATATATGATTTCTCTAGAAAATTATGGGTCTACATGTTAAAAATAAAGTCTGATGTATTCACAGTTTTCAAGCAGTTTAGAGCATTAGTAGAAAATATCACTGGAAGAACCATTAAATGTTTAAGAACTGAAAATGGTGGTGAGTTTACTTCAAAGGCATTTGATAATTATTGCAAGGAAGTTGGGATCGAAATACATAGAGCTATTGCTTATACTCCTTAGCAAAATGGAGTTTTTGAATGCATGAACAGGACTCTCTTAGAAAGAGCAAGAAGTATGCTGAGTAATGCCAATTTGCAGAAGGAATTATGGACAGAAGCAGTATCTACAGCTTTCTATTTGATAAATCGATCACCATCAACTGCAATAGGATGCAAAATTCCTCAAGAGGTATGGAAGGGTCATCCTTGTGATTATTCTAAACTGAAAGATTTTGGTTGTGATGCATATGCTCTAATTCTGAAACATTAGCGTTCTAAATTAGATCCTAAATCAAAAAGATATATCTTTGTTGGATATGGTGATGGGATTAAGGGATACAGGTTGTAGGATCCTACTACTCACAAGATCATCATTAACATAGATGTTAAATTCAATGAATCTTCACTTGATAATCCAGATGTAGATATTAAATTGAAATAGGAATTTCAACATATTCAGTTTGAAACCAGTTCAAATACTGATGAGCGTAAAGATGAACAAGTTTCAGATGAAGATCATGAAGAAGTTCCTACAGATAATAATCAGCAAATTGTGGAAGAACTAGAAACATCTTTAAGAAGGTCCACGAGGATCAGATATCCTCCTAAAAGGTATGATGATTATGTTACTTCAGTTGCTTTAACTGCTAATGATGATGAACCTTTATGCTATCAGGAAGCCGTAGAAGGTTCTAACAGTGATAAGTGAAAAGAATCTATGAAGGATGAGATGAGGCATTATACAAGAATGCTACATGGGACCTCGTAGAACTTCCTAAAGACAGAAAAACTGTAGGATGTAAATGGGTTTACAAATTGAAAAGGGGTGTTGATGATAAAGAAGATAGGTACAAAGTGAGGTTGGTTGCAAAAGGTTTTTCTCAAAAAGCAAGAATTGACTTTCATGAGATATTTTCACCAGTTGTTAAAATTGTTTCAATTCGGGTTGTGTTAGCATTAGTTGCATTACTTGATTTTGAATTACAGTAACTAGATGTTAAGGCTGCATTCTTACATGGAGATTTAGATGAAGAGATTTACATGGAACAACCTGAAGGGTTTGTTCAAAATCACAACAAGAAATTTATTTGCGGGCTCAAGAAATCATTGTATGGTCTGAAGCAGTCGCTGAGACAATGGTACAAGAAATTTGATTCTTTCATGATGATTCAAAATTATATAAGAAGTGAATATGATCATTATGTTTACTTTAAGAAATTAAGTAATGACATATTCATTATCTTAGTATTATATGTTGACAATATGTTTTTGGCAAGCAAAAGCATAAGTGAGATCAACAGTTTAAGGGCTCAGATGGCTAGGATGTTTGATATGAAAGATCTAGGAGCAGCAAGACAGATTTTGGGCATGGATATTTTCAGAGACAGGAGCAATGGTAAGTTGTGGTTATCACAACATAAGTATATTGAGAAAATACTCTTAAGATTTGGTATAAACAATGTGAAGCCAGTTTCAGTCCCTTTAGCTTCCCATTTTAAGCTTTCTTCAAGTTTAAGTCCTAATACAAATGAAGAAAAGGAATATATGTCTCGAATACCATATGCTAATGTAGTAGGAAGTTTGATGTATGCGATGGTTTGTACACGACCATATATTTTACATGCAGTTGGGGTTGTCAGTAGGTATATGGAAAATCCAGGGAAAGAACATTGGGCAGTAGTGAAATGGGTGCTACAGTATCTGAGAGGCACAAGTGATTTTTGTATCACTTATAACAGAAGTAGTGAATTTGTTTGCGGATATGTTGATTCTGATTTTGCAGGTGATTTTGATAAGATAAGGTCAACTTCAGGATATGTCTTTACTCTTGCAGGTGGAGCTATTAGCTGGATGTCAAAGATACAAAACATTGTTGCTTTATCCACTACAGAAGCAGAATACATAGCTGCTTCACATGCTTGCAAAGAAGCGGTTTGGTTGAAAGGTTTGTTTGGTGAGTTTGGTAGGTTGCAAGACAACATAAATTTATTTTGTGATAGTCAAAGTGCAATTCATTTGGCTAAAAATCCAGCCTATCATAGTAAATCAAAGAATATACATATAAAGTACCATTTTGTAAGGCAAGTTATAACTGAATGGGGAGTCTCTCTTGAAAAAGTGCATACAAAGGAAAATTGTGCAGACATGTTCACGAAACCAGTTTTATTAGAGAAGCTACGATGGTGTCTGGCTTCTCTTGGCTTGCAGAAAAAATAAAAATAATAACATGAACAAGGTATCAGGTTAATTGTTTTCAAGGTGGAGATTGTTGAGATTTTGCATATTATTTTGGGTAAAATCTCATGGATAATGCCAACAATAGGATTTGTTCCAAATCTGAAGGCATCAAATCCTGAAGATCAGATAACAATCCCATTTTATTGTGATAGGATGGAATTGAATTTAATATTCAGTTTGTCTTCTACATCTATAAATTGTAAGCCTGTAGAGGCAAAATATATGAGGGTGAGGAAGAGGAAGTGTAGATGTGAGAAATATGTTTTTGTAATCTCTTGTTGAATAAGAAGAAGGTCGATGCCTCTGTTTGGTGGATGTAGCCCAGATTGGTTAGGTGAACCACGTTAAATTCTGTCTCTATTTTTTATGTTGTGTGTGTGATTTATTTTGTTTCTGTTGTATCTACTCTAACAGGAAAATGCAAAATCACTGAAACTCTGAGTACATGAGTTGAAATGTACAAAATTACAAAATAGGGCTGCAATAAAAACTTTCCGGAAGAAGGGACGACCCTTCCTCAAGGAAATGAGCACCAAACTAGGGTAGAAACCCTGCTACAACAATGCACTGGAAAAATGACGCAGTTTCTGAATTATATTGCGCAGATGATGTTGGAAGGTCCTTTGGCCTGATGCCAAGATCTGAATCTAAATCTCAAGGCTTCCTCGCTAATATCCAGAGAAGGGAATGCTCCCTTTTCTGCAAAACTAGATCTGGAAGTGGTGTTGAAAACCCCTCACTGCAACACCCTGCAACACAGCAATTGCTGCCCAACAGAAAAGGTTGTAGCTGAAGGAGGAAGCTTGGCCTCAAGCCTAGATGTGAGGCATTTTAGAACATACTCCTTCAAGAGCTCCTCAATGAAGGAGGAGTAATTCCTAAACAGGAGACTCCTCTCTCTCTAGCTAAACATCCAAGAGAGTTTGAGTTGCGTAAGCAATCTCAAAATCGAATTATCTTCAACTACCCTCCTTGTGGCCTTCCTCTTCATTTTATAACATTAGGGCTTAGAAAACCCTAAACCACCTCCAATGAGTTAACCCTTTTCACATGAAGGGTCTCCATCTAAGACTACGCTGATCAATAAAGAGGTTCAATGCATCTAGACACTACTATGATTTGGTCCTGTTGACCTAGTCAAACTTCTTCATTTCTCTTCACACCTAAGTGTATTTTTTTGAAATGGCCCAGATTTGTCCATGTTCACATTGGGCATTGATTTATTTTTCTTATTAGGATTTTTATAGTCTCTCCTTTACACTTTTATTCATGAGTTAAGCAAACTAAAAATAAAATGTTGTTGGGTGTGGAGCCTGATTATCTTGTTTACTTTGTATCACAGCATTGGACCCCTGTACCCTAAATGGGGCGGTAACGCTGCCCGTAATTAATAGCTGTTAGACCCCCCCCTGGCGGGGGGTTTTAGGGGCAGTGCCCCTGAAGCTAAAAACAGATGTAAAATTGCCTTGTAAAATTATAGTAATTTCTAGTCAATCTAGGCTGTTCATTTTGCGGATGATCTAATGGTAGAAGTTATGTTTAGTTTAGGGTTTTTTTCCCTCGAAGGAAACCCCTCTCTTTGTATGAGGGTATTGTATTGCGGCTGTGTATTACATGTGTATTCTCTGAGCGGGAAATAGATAGGGGAGACTGTGAGAGAGAACAGAGGATATTACAGCGGATTTGCTGTAGGTTTTGTCTCTTCATTTTGCTGAATAATAGAAAGGAAGGGCTGGCTGTTAGGGGTGGACGTAGCCCAAACTGGGTGAACCACATATATCTGTGTCTCTCTGGTTTTATGTGTTTTGTGTGCTTGTATTTTCCGCATATTTTATGTATTTCATTGCTCCATAATATATAATTTTCTAACAATTGCATTATTCCCATTAGCTGCAAAATGTGGGAACATTACATTGAAAATGTAGGGGTCGTGCCATAATGGTTCAAATTTCCACGTTCCTATCTTATCAGCTTCTTGATCATAAAGAAAGACCAGGTCTCCTTCCGAGAAGGTGCGAGGCTTGACATTGCGGTCATATTGTGCCTTAATTCATCTCTTATGCACTTCGTTGGCCAATGCAGCTTCATGACGTGTTTCATCTAGATGGATGAGATCTAAAAGACATGCCTCTTCTTCAGAAGTGTCAGGTAGCAGTTCAATCACAAGTTTCAATGATGGTATTTCGCATTGTATCAGTAAGATAGCTTCCAGACCATAAACTAGTTGAAAGGGAGTGAATCCGGTCGCATTTCTCACCGAGGTTCTATATGCCCATAATTCCAAGTACAGGATCAAATTCCAGTTTCGTTTATGAACCCCAATCATGCATTGAAGCATACGCTTAATAATCTTGTTGATAGCTTCAACTTTTCCATTAGCTTGCTGATAATAGAGGGTAGAACTATCATGTGACAGTCCTAACTTGGCAGTCAACTCATCCATCATGTGATTGCGAAAATGTTTTCCATGATCTGTCACTATGGCTTGTGGTACACCAAACCGTGAAACCACATGGTTAAAAATAAAAAATGCAGTTGTTTGTCCCGTGTTGTTAAATGTAGGCATTGCCTCTAGCCACTTGGTAAAATAGTCAATGGAAAAAATAATATACCCATGCCCCCCGGCCGAGCGAGGGTTACATTTCATGAATTCAATGCCCCATTTGGAAAATGGTCCAACAACGATGACAAGATGCATTGGTGCTAGTGGCAGGTGGGTTTTACGATCAAATATCTAGCAAGCATGATAACTTATAACCATGATAATGCAGTCGCAAAATGAAGTAGGCCAGAAGTAACCAGCGCGGATAATATTTTGCGCAGTAGCATAGCCAGACAAATGTACACCGCATGCACCAGAATGGCAATCATTTATAACTTTTTTGGCTTCCATCTGCATGAGGCACCTACGTAAAATTGTATCGACACCATGATGATAAAGTGTATCACCGACGATCAGATAATCTTTGGCTTAGTATCAAATACGTCGGTGTTGCAAGCAAGAGGTATTAGGCTGAAAATTTTGGGTCTGGAGATATATGATGAAATCTCCATAACATGGATCAAAAGACTTGATCAGAAACAAAGACTCATCCGGAATTGATGGTTCCGTATCAGGATCGGTACTACTCGAAGGAAGGTCACAAATAAGCTCAACAAACAACAAAGACTTCTTTGACTTGGTTTAGATGAATTCCAAATCAGATTCCTACAAAATGATGATCCATTTTGAATATTTTCCCCCGGCAATTGACGTGACAAAATGTATGTCATAGGGTTGCAATTCAAAATGACAATGGTCTTTCGAAGATGATATAATGGCAAAATATTTGTACAACTTGAACAGCTACCAAAGAGAGCTTCTTAATGTATGTGTACTTAACTTCCATATCATTGAGATTATGACTCAAATAATATATCGGATGTTCAATCCCATCTTCTTCTTAGACTAAAACCATAGTGATGGTTGTATTTGCAGCGACGAGATACAGAAAATAGCAACTCTGATAATTTGGGGGATAGATTAATGATGCTCGGATCAGGGAATATTTAAGAACACTAAAGGAAGCTTCCAAAACCTCATTAGAGGAAATTTCAACCTAAAAGTGCCCATGAAATTTTCATGTACTTTCCATGTCATAATATGTAAACCAATCAAAATATTTTAAATTTAAAAAGAGGTACATGTCCTAAATAATTTTAAATTGTTTAATTTTGGTATCCGTGAAATATTTTATTATTAATTTGGGAACTCATGAAATATTTTATTAATGTTATTTACCTATCTTGCCCATATGAATTAGAATATGGAGTTGTCTACCGACGCAACAAAATAGCCCAGACGACAGTTTTTTGCCAGAATCCGGTAAACAAAAATTCAAAAATTCAGGAAGTTGGAGTGTTTGAATTGAATTTTTTATGGTGGAAATGGATTCAGTGCCATAAAAAACCCTTAGGGCACCCAAAATACTTAAGTTTAGCGACTGTAACCTAGATTTTCAAAAATATTTCCCATAAATTTTCATAATCTTATTGAAATTTATGTGTTATTCTGTGGGTTTTTTAGACTGCGGCTTAGAATATTGAAAAATTTATTAATGCAATGTAAATCTTGATATTAGTGAAAAAATATAAATTAAAATATGGGTCCATTTGACATTAATAATCATGGCCAAAAAAAACACCAAAAAAATTAGTTAAATATAAAATATATATAAATAGTTAAATACAAAATATAAATATAGACAATTATAGTTAAATGTAAAATAGCTAAATAATTAAAAATAAAATTCAATTAAAGTTAAATAATTAAAAGTTAGTTAGTTAAATAAAATAAAAACTTTCCTTTGGCTTCTTCAGAATGGGAAAATCCTAACCTGGGAAAATCTTTTAAAAAAGGGGTTCATAGGACCCTCTCGATGCCCACTATGTGAACAGCAGGAGGAGACTATGAATCATTTACTCAATGAGTGTGTCTGGACTAGCCAATTATGGGATTGGTTACAAAGTATTTTTCATCAAACAGACAGAATTACCACTTCCATTACAGCTACGATCACCAACTGGCGATCCATCTATTCCAACAGCAACATGGTGAATAATCTCTGGAGGCTCAGCCCGAGTTTCTTATTATGGAAATTTTGGAAAGAGAGAAACAACCGTATTTTCAATAAACATCGTTTCAGACAAATCGAGGAAATAAAAACAATTATCATGCAGGGCCTAACAGAAACCACTCTCACCTAGTGCAAAGAAGAAACAACCGAGCCACTATCTCCCAATGACCTGAGGATTCTAGCCTTCTTCGGTCTCGCAGAGAAGGCAGAAAGTTATATTCAGCAGCAAGCACGTAGACCTGCACCCTCTCCTGCAATTTGGAAGTGTCCCCCTCCAGGATTTTGCAAATTCAACTTTGATGGGGCCTCCAAAGGCTGTTGGGCAAAATACTGAGAGGGGGGGTGAATCAGTATTTACTGCATAATCAAATCTTTTTACTTTTTCATTCCTTAAAACCCATACGCTACTTTCCTTCAGTAAACTAGCGTATATACGCAGATCCCCTTTATTAAACTCGCGTATACACAGAGATCTAGATATGTCATTAAACTTCACTTAAACCATTCCATCATTTATTCATCAGATATTCAATAAGCAGTAAACATGAGCCGTAAGAACAGAATAAACCATCACATAAAGCATCACACATGAACACCGGGATTTTTAGGTGGAAACCCAAATCGGGAGAAAAACACCGCTGCAGTTGCTCAGCCTTCAATATTTTATTATAGAGAAAACATCTTACAACATATGTGCTGGCGCAGACTTGACCAGCACGCAGGCACCCACCTGCGCTCGTTTACCAGCCTCTCCTGGAAGGGAGCTACGACCCCCTGACTCGTTTACCAGCCTCTCCTGAAAGGGAGCTACGACCCCCCGATCTCGTTTACCAGCCTCACCTGGAAGGGAGCTACGACCCCCTGACTGAAGGCTACAACCCTCAGCACCACCTTGGACCACGTTTCATCAATTTTCACACTGGATCCAACCACTTCAATAGAACAACACTTGTAGGCCACAGCCATCATGGTCATAATTTTAGAACCTTTCATACTTTTATGTCACATGGTAAACTGGATATACACACCCAAAGATCAGAGAATACGTATAGCAGTAATACGTGTTGCATTAGACTGGGACATTTCATTGATGGGCTTTCAAAGAACCTTAGTTTGTATACGCGCTTCACTTCATCGATGTCGCAGATATACGCGTTCCATCCACACAAACCACGTGATACCTCAAATGTATATTTTATTGCGCATACGTCGTCACTGTCACAGATATAATACGCGCTTCCTTCGCGGCGAAGTAGCGTATAGATCTTCAATCATTACAGAGCAGCATACTTCATCAGATCAGATATTAAGTTCAGATCTACCCTTTTGCTTCAGACAGATGTTCGCCTAGATGCTCGCTTCATCACAGATCTAAGCCTTCCATAATCAAATCTAGAAAATACAAGAGCAATTCATATCTAGATCCCCTTCTTCATCATAGGTGCATCATACATTCAGATTTATCATTCAAGTGTAACCCTTTCCATTCAGATCTACTTCAGAGAGAAGTATTCATTCAAGCTCAGACATCTTGCACCCACACTCATGTTATGCACAATGAATTTGTTCTCCTTATATAGGTTTATCCTTTTTCAATACCATGAGCCCCTTTTTCAATACCATGGGCCAAAACAATACCATGAGCCCAAAACTACCTGGACGGGGTGAATTAGGCGGATCATTACCCAATACCATGGGTCAATACCATGGTGGTTACCCTTGGTTTTGCACTTTTTGAGCGCTTTAGCCCATACGCGACTTGGCACGTTCTTTTCCGCGTGCATACGCGACTTCCCTTAGGCCAATACGTGTATACCTAGAGACATACTCTTTTCATCATATTTTGAGCACATTCTGAATTCCTTTCTTCATTGCCTTCTATACACACTGTAGAAACATCAAGTTTTCTTCATCAGGAACATATTCTCTCAAGCACAACTTCATCAACTAGGTTGCATCATATTGTCAACAAACATCAGATTTACATCATTTACCAAGTCCATCAAGTCAAGAATAATTTCATCAGGTGGATTGCCATCAAGGACAACACATGTCAACAGTCGCATGTCTTCATCTCCATTCAGTGGGTTGCCATCAAGGACAACACTCTGCATCATATTTCCAACAATCTCCCCCTTTGGACTTGATGGCAACCACGATGGTGTTTGGTTACCACAACAGATAGGTACATTAAGAATACAATGACACCATGTCACTCTCTCCATTTTTGACACCATTCTTTTTCTTCATTCAAACACCATGTCACTCTCCCCCTTTGACATCAAGGGCAAAGGGCGGATCAAAACCAACACACTCTCCCCCTTTTCTCCTCATGTAGAAGAAGCGTTCTGCAGATCTGATGTATACTGAAGTGACCAAGCTCCCCCTGAGTTCATGCTGAATCTTCAAACATATTTGTCAATGAAGTACATGAATCTATGAACTTCCTATCACCAAAGACTCATACTTACATCAAATATCCAACCAAGTGGATTTACATATAAGACTCAAGTACCCAACCAAGTGGGTTTACAAAATTTGACTCAGCTACCCAACCAAGTGGGTTTACACAAATGACAAGTCCTTACATGACTGGATATTACAATTTTTACATCATGGGTCTCAACAAGACCTTTTCACCAAAATATAAATATGACCATTTAAGACCAACACCAGAAATTCCTCAAGAAAGAGAACATGTTTCAGAACCATAATAATGCCAACACTGCATTATACTCAGCAAAGCTAATGCTCCCCCTGAATCTATGCAACCAAGCAATCTTTCCAAATGACTAAGGCTCCCCCTTAGTTTGTGCATCCTGAAAACTTCCACCAACAAATCATCAAGGCATCTTCATCAAAACATTAGAAACAGAATTATGAGAACTGAAATACCACCAGAGATACCAAACAGTATCAGAGATACCAAACAGCACAGCAGCTATGCTGAAGAGAGCTGAACCAACCAAAAATTGTCAGCAACCAACCATACGCGGTTTTCTGTGCAGGAACTCGCGTATATACGCGACTGTGTTTCAGGAAACCTGCGTATCCACTACCATATTCTAAAAATTATGCAGATTTGTTCTTTTGACTGGCAGAGAACACTCCCAGCTTCTGTCTTAGATACTCGAACGCTTCCCTGGGCAGAGGTTTGGTAAAGATATCAGTAGCTTGTTCTTTGGAGGTAACATACTCCAACTTCACTTTTTTCTCAAGCACTTGTTCACGTAGGAAATGATATTTGATGGGAATGTGCTTGGTTTTCGAATGCATAACAGGATTCTTTGAGATACTGATGGCACTTGTATTATCACACATAATGGAGATAGGAGTTGCACATTTGATTTGAAAATCTTGCAAGGTTTGCATCATCCATAGGAGTTGAGTGCAACAAGATGCGGCAACTACATACTCTGCTTCAGCTGTTGATAAGGCAATAGAATTTTGCTTCTTGCTGAACCAAGATACTAACCGGGGCCCCATGTAAAACGCACCACCACTAGTGCTTTTCCGATCATCAACACTTCCAGCCCAATCTGCATCAGTGTAAGCATGAAGAGTAAGATCAGCATCCTTTGGATACCATAGACCAAAGTCTTGAGTTCCTCGTAGATATTTGAATATCCTTTTGACAGCCTGAAGGTGAGACTCTTTTGGATTAGCTTGGAATCGTCCAACAATCCCAACAGCATGCATAATGTCTGGTCTGGTCCCAGTGAGATAAAGTAGACTTCCAATCATCGATCTGTATTCTGGTTGATTCACAGTGGGAGACTCATCATTAGAACTGAGACTGCATCCGGTTATCATTGGTGTACTTACAGGTTTGCATTCTTCCATGCCATACTTCTTCAGAATTTGCTTAAGATATTTTGCTTGTGATAGAAATATACCATCTGTAGATTGATGCACTTGCAAGCCAAGAAAAAATGTTAGTTCCCCAAGTAAAGACATTTCAAATTCTTGCTGCATGACAGAAGCAAATTTTTTGACTCATAGATTCTTCGTTACTCCCAAAAATGATATCATCAACATATACAACTACAATCAATAGTTTATCATTTTCAACTTTTGTGTATAAGTTGCTATCAGCAGACCCCTTTGAAAATCCTTGTTGATGAAGATATTTGTCAAGACGATAATACTAAGCCCTTGGAGCTTGTTTGAGACCATATAGAGCCTTTTTAAGTCTACAAACAAGATTTTCATCATTTCCCAAAATGAATCCTTCCGGTTGTTCTATATATACTTCTTCTTCTAGATCACCATTAAGAAAAGCAGATTTAACATCCATTTGATAAACTTTGATGTGTTGATAACTTGAAAAAGCAAGAAACATTCTTATGGCTTCAAGTCTAGCTACAGGAGCAAACGTTTCTTCAAAGTCTATACCTTCTTGTTGAGTATACCCTTTGCAAACCAGCCTAGCTTTGTTTCTTACAACATCCCCATTCTCATTTAACTTGTTCTTGAAAATCCATTTAGTTCCAATGACATTTTTATCATGTGGTCTTGGTACCAAATCCCAAGTGTCATTCTTTTCAATTTGCTCAATTTCTTCATCCATGGCATTATTCCAACATTCATATTTGCTAGCTTCATTGACATTCTGTGGTTCAATTGTGGATAGAAGTGCCAAATTACTAGAAGATCCCGCAAGAGTTCTCCTTGTTCGTACACCTGATTCCTTGTCTCCCAAAATTTGAGATTCAGGATGATTATTTTGAACATATCTGGATGGAGCTTTTTCAGATAGATCATTTTCAGGTTCTTCATTGGATTCACTGCCTATATCATTTCCATCTGATGTAGAAGGCCATATGTCATCATCATCTTCTTCTGTTGTTTGTTTTTCTTCTTTAGGAGCTGCAGGAGACTCGTCAATAACAACATCAATACATTCAAAAACCTTTTGAAGCCTCTTATTGTAACATGTGAATGCTTTGCTTGAAGATGAGTAGCCAAGAAGTATCCCTTCATCTGATCTAGGGTCAAACTTGCCAAGTTTTTCATCATTATTTTTGATAAATCATCTACTTCCAAAAACTTTAAAATGCTTTACAGTGGGAGATTTGCCATACCAGAGTTCATATGGAGTTTTATCACTGTTTACCCGAACATGAGCCTTGTTGAGAATGTTAACTGCTGCACGTGTTGCTTCACTCCAGAACATGTTAGGAACATTAGAGTCAGCAAGCATAGCTCTGGCCATTTGAACAATTGTTCTATTCATTCTTTCTGCTACACCATTTTGTTTTGGAGTGCCTGCTACAGATAACTGTCTTTTAATGCCATGTTGTTCACAAAATTCAAAGAATTCATTTAATGAATATTCTCCTCCTCGATCAGATCTAAGACACTTGATTTTTGAATCCAATTCATTTTCTACCAGTGCTTTGAACTTCTGAAATTTTTCAAAAGCTTCATCTTTGTGTTTAATAAATGCGATCTCACACATTCTGGAGTAGTCATCAATAAATAGGATATAGTATTCTTCCCCACGTAATGACTTTTTCCTCATAGGTCCACAGATTTCAGTATGAATGAGTTCAAGAGGCTTACTTGATGAACCTTCTTTGGCTTTAAATCGGACTCTGGTCTGCTTACCAAATTGACATGATTTGCATATGGTACTTTCTGGAAGATTGATCTTGGGAAGATCACGAACAGCTTGAAGTTTGCTTGCTTTGTTGATTTGAGAGAAACTCAGATGTCCCAGTCTTCGATGCCATAGCCAATTTTCTGATGATTTGCTTAAGTAACATTGTTCTATGCCGTTGAGTACATACAAGTTGCTTGGATTTCTTTTTCCTTTTATAATGATTTTACCTGTATCAAGATCACGAACCACACATTCTTTGGAACTGAAGACCACTTCTGCTCCTTGATCACACATTTGACTAACACTCAATAGGTTATGCCTTAATCCATCCACATACATGACATATTTAGCCTTCACCTTTTCTTTTAGAAATACTGACCCTTTTCCTTTAATAACAGCAGGAGTATCATTTCCAAAAGTAACTTTCTTTTCCTTCTCTAGAGCATTATAAGTATGCAGTTTGCTTTTGTCACCTGTCATGTGTCTTGAACACCCGCTATCAATGTACCATTGATTCTCTTCACCCTCTGCAAATAACGCTATCCCACAATTTTCAACCGGTATTTATTTCTTTTTCCACACTTTAGAGCTTGAGGGAACATGCTCTTTTGGCTGGACCTTGCTCCTGCATTCAGAATCTTCATGACCAAAGTTATTGCAATAAGTACATTCAACTTCATTTTGGAGAGGAGAAAAATTGTTATAGGTGTTCTTCTTTGGTTCATCATTCATCCTTATCTTTCTTGCTTCTCTGGTCATGATGGTTTTATATGCAACACATTGAATAGCTTTATGACCAAAGTTGTGACATGTGAAACATTGTCCATTGAAGTAGAAATTTCTGTGATCATGAAATCTTCTATTAGACTTTACCTGTTGGTTGTAGCCATTTTGAAAGATCTCCTTGTTAGTGTTTCTTGAATTGAGGTGATCTTGCTTTACCTGTAAAGATCCTTTGTTCCCTTGCTGAGTGGCTGAATGTAGAGAACCAGCAGTGGCTGCTTTTAGAGAATTTGGTGCTGATGTCTGAGAAGATTCCCCAGTATATCCAAGACCTATTTTTATAAAGGGAGACCGTTGTACCTTGATAATCTCATCCAAGGTTTCTGAACTTTTAGCAAATCCGAGATTGAGAGAATTCAATTTCTCATTATCCTTCCTTAGACTTACTACTTCACATTCTAGATCCTCCATGCGTTTTTCTCTTGCTTCAAGCTGATTTTTAAAAGTCTCAATGATTATGTTCTTTTCTTCTAGGCTTACTTTGAGTTAAATGTTTTCTTCAAGAAGATTATTGTCTTCTAGAGAATCCACAAAGGTACCCTTTTCTTTTTCACATTCTTTCATGAGAGCCCATACTTTTGCACCAAAATTCAGCAAAGCTTTTGTATGTATACTTCCCATTGCGACGGATCTCCTTCAAGCGATCAAGCTTCTGCAGACGGACCTCGCTCTGATACCAATTGTTGGAAAAATACTGAGAGGGGGGGGGGGGGTGAATCAGTATTTACTGCATAATCAAATCTTTTACTTTTTCATTCCTTAAAACCCATACGCTACTTTCCTTCAGTAAACTAGCGTATATATGCGGATCCCCTTTATGAAACTCGCGTATACACAGAGATCTAGATATGTCATTAAACTTCACTTAAACCATTCCATCATTTATTCATCAGATATTCAATAAACAGTAAACATGTGCAGTAAGAACAGAATAAACCATCACACAAAGCATCACACATGAACACCAGGATTTTTGGGTGGAAACCCAAGTCGGGAGAAAACCACCGCTGCAGTTGCTCAGCCTTCAATATTTTATTATAGAGAAAACATCTTACAACATATGTGCCGGCGCAGACTTGACCAGCACGCAGGCACCCACCTGCGCTCGTTTACCAGCCTCTCCTGGAAGGGAGCTCCAACCCCCTGACTCGTTTACCAGCCTCTCCTGGAAGGGAGCCACGACCCCCCGATCTCGTTTACCAGCCTCACCTGGAAGGGAGCTACAACCCCCTGACTGAAGGCTACAACCCTCAGCACCACCTTGGACCACGTTTCATCAATTTTCACACTGGATCCAACCACTTCAATAGAACAACACTTGCAAGCCACATTTCATCATATTTTCAGACTAGGACCCTTTCCATACTTTTATGCTCAAACATACAGACAAACTGATACAGACAACTCAGCACTGTAGAATACAGATAGCAGTAACACAGCAGAATAGATCAGACATTTCTTACCACAGTCTTCAGCAAACCCTAGTTTGCATACGCGCTTTCACTTCACTGATGTCGCGTATATACGCGCTTCCATCCACACAAACCAGCGTATACCTCAGTGTATATTTTATTGCGCATACGCGCTTTCTCTTCGCTGAAGCCGCGTATATACGCGCTTCCTCCGCGGCGAAGTAGCGTGTAGATCTTCAATCATTACAGAGCAGCATACTTCATCAGATCAGATATTCAGTTCAGATCTACCCTTTTTCTTCAGACAGATGTTCACCTAGATGCTCGCCTCATCACAGATCTAAGCCTTCCATAATCAGATCTAGCAAATACAAGAGCAATTCAGATCTAGATCCCCTTCTTCATCATTGGTGCATCATACATTCAGATTTATCATTCAAGTGTAACCCTTTCCATTCAGATATACTTCAGAGAGAAGTATTCATTCAAGCTCAGACATCTTGCACCCACACACCTATCTTATGCACAATGAATTTGTTCTCCTTATATAGGTTTATCCTTTTTCAATACCATGAGCCCCTTTTTCAATACCATGAGCCAAAACAATACCATGAGCCCAAAACTACCTGGACGGGGTCAATTAGGCGGATCATTACCCAATACCATGGGTCAATACCATGGTAGTTACCCCTAGTTTTGCACTTTTTGGGCGCTTTTTCCTATACGCGACTTGGCACGTTCTTTCCCGCGTGCATACGCGACTTCCCCTAGGCAAATCCGCGTATGCCTAGAAACATACTCTTTTCATCATATATTTAGCACATGCTGAATTTCTTTCTTCATTGCCTTCTATACACACTGTAGAAACATCAAGTTTTCTTCATCAGGAACATATTCTCTCAAGCACAACTTCATCAACTAGGTTGCATCATATTGTCAACAAACATCAGATTTACATCATTTACCAAGTCCATCAAGTCAAGAATAATTTCATCAGGTGGATTGCCATCAAGGACAACACATGTCAACAGTCGCATGTCTTCATCTCCATTCAGTGGGTTGCCATCAAGGACAACACTCTGCATCATATTTCCAACAAAGGCAACCCAGGCCCGGCGGGAATGGGAGGTGTTCTGCGAGATGACAGGGGAGAAATTTTGCATGTCATATGCAGAGAACTAGGAGAAATTACGAACAATTATGCGGATTTCGTAGCTCTAGAGCAAGGGCTAAGATTGTTGATCCGGCTTGGCAAAAGAATGACCATTGTGGAAGGCGACTCGCAGCTAGCCATAACCACAGTCAAGAAAATCCAGAATGGAACTAAGCCTAATAAAGTGATAAAACATTGGCATCTTGCAGCTGTAACAGAGATCATAGAGCAGCACCTCGCCTCTCTGGGTGGATTAATCCTTCGGGTAGTGCGATGGAAAGCTAATGCTCTCACAGACCACCTCGCAAACTACGCGGTTGACAACCCGAATGATGTACTGGACACCTGTTGGACTGTGCTTCCGCATACGGAGCTTAGGGATAAGTGCTATAGCATTTCAAAGCGTGACTTAATGGATGGTAATACCGAGGGGATGGACGGAAACCCACCCATTATAACTAGATTATGAATAATCATTTCATGATTAATTGCATCACCAGGTATCGTTGGTTAATAGTACCGGGCTTTTCCGGGATTTGGCAGTGCATCATAAGAAAGGACAGACACATAGCATCTGATCCTTACGAGGAAATAATGGGATCTATTAAGCGTGTGATCGACACGATTTGGGAATGGGAATTTCTGTGCAGGACTCTGGATGCAGGTGGCGGATCGCACGGTGATCTACTACACTTCATTACCATGATTTATTCTCCTGCACCATTCATCACCCATCTTCCCAACCTCCTATTTATTCAGTTCTCGGGTCACAAGGGCTCTTTCAGTCTGATCTCCTATCTTTCAGTGGTGAGCATTCCGGCTCTGGTGCCCAGGTTACACTCAGCTCCTCTTAGGTTTGTCTCAGATTTCTCTAAGCAGGGAGCCATGGCGGATATCAACCCACGCAGCATCAAAGCATCGCAGGCCCTCAAACGTGCCAAAGACGGTTACGAAGCCTCGGTCTCCAAATGGGGAAAACAAACAATTAAGCTACTAGAGGAAGAGGTGGAAGTAGCCCAGGCTAAAACAGACGACAACACCATCAGCGAGGAAGTCGACTGGCTGGTTGACCCTGGAACCCCCTCGACTCGGCATACACAATTTCTTCAAACCCAAGCAGTGGCATGGCAAATGAAAACTATGCTCGCGAAGGCCCTTGTCAGGCAGGGAGCCAAGATCAAAGAAACTTTTGCTGCTAACTCCATGGCTTTTGCAAGGAATACAGCACGTTTGGACAAGATGGAAATGGCCTTCAACACGCTCACAGAGGAGCTCCGCAGACATGGCAAGGCGATGGACAACTTTGTTCGGCGCTTTGAAATTTATCTTCGCCATGTTCTTAATGTCTCCATTGAGATGCCTACAGATGAAACGCAAAACACTATAATCCGGCGCTTCAAGCCCAGGACTCAAGCGAAGGATGCGGAGGGAGCTGACCCTAGCGTGGCTGGTCATTCTGGGGCTTCAACCCCCACTCAGTAATTTTTTTGGTTCTCTCTTACTTTCCTATGTTCAGTCTGCGTCTATATACTGATGATAATCTGTTTTGTAAGTCTGCTCTAGGGGAATCGGGTATGTGTTAGGGTCCTCTGAAGGCTATATTTTTGTTTGTAATTGTCTTTTGTCTATAGGGTAACCCTGTGTGGTGCACCCGAGTCTTGTTTCTGGTCTATAGGTGTCTCGCTAGATCAATGCCTGGCTGGTCTCAGTCTTTGTTCATTCAGTCTTTATGTCTGGGCGTCATGACGCCGGCCTGTGGAGCTTTCTGTTGTTGCTCCCAAACCTGCAGCTGTTTTTGTAATCAATGTTTCATAATATAATATACTGATACTGACTTATACAAAAAAAAAATAATTAAAAGTTAGTTAAATATAAAATGTAAAATATAAATTTATTAAATCGTTAAAAATAAAATATAGTTAATTCCAAAAAGGACAAATTACCAAATTCCAAAAATATAAATATATAGTTAAATATAAAATATTTAAATAGTGAAATATAATTAAATATAGAATAGTTAAATAGTTTTTTTTTTTAAGTTAAATATAAAATAATTAAATAGTGAAAAAAATGTATTCTAGAAAGGAAAAATGACCGGATTATGACAAAACAAAATATTTGGGGTGAAATCATGGCTTCAATAGTCAATATAGTTTAAAAAAACATCAAAAAAATTGTTAAATATAAACTATATATACACAATTAAATATAAAATATAAATATAGATAGTTATACTTAAATATAAAATATATATAGAGAGTTATTTTAATAAAAGTGCCATGTATTTAGGGATTTTGATAAAATTAAAAAATTAGAAATAATATATTACAAAAAATTATTGAATCTTGTGTTAATAAATGTTGTGGAACATAGATAAAAGTAAAATAAAATTAAAAAAATGTCTACATGGAATTTTTTTATTAATTTCTTGATTTTTCCTTAGGAGGCCACTTTTAGACTAAAATTTCCTCTAACGCATCACAATGGAAGGGTACCCCATTTTTCAAGTGTCGGTTAAATCCTTTAGCCATTTCGGCGTAGTTGGGAATGAACCTCCTTAGGAAGTTAGCCTTCCCTTAGAGTCTTTGTAACTGAAGCAAATTGGAAGGAGCTGGCAAATCAAGAATAACCTGGACCTTCAATGGATTAAGCCGAATTCTGTCTTTCGACGCGATGAATCCAAGCAAACAACCATAACCAATGCCAAACACACATTTTTGCGGATTGAGGCGTATTTTATAGTGACGACATCATAAAAATATTTCTCTCATATGTAGAGGGTGGTTAGCTCGTTTCCATGAATGTGCAGGTAAGTCATCTAGATGCGGTTGAACTATGTGCTTGATGTCATGAAAATCATAATTCATTTCCCTCTGGAATGTGGCCCCAACGTTCTTTAAACCAAAAGGGAGTTTACTATAGGTGAATGTGCGCCAGGGACAAATAAATTTGTTTTATATTGGTCCTCAGGGCGAATATTAATCTAATTGTAACTGGAGAATCCATCCATGAAAGAAAATGTTTCACATCTAGCACATTCATCAATAATCTGGTCGATAAAGGGAGTTGGATAGTTGTATTTTGGACAAGCATGATTAAAATCCCAATAGTTGATACACACTCTAATTGTCCCATGTTCCTTCATGACAGGAACAATGTTAGATACCCAATTGGTAAGCAGAACAGGGTAAATGAATCTAGCACACAAAAAAATTTCAACCTCTACTTTAATGGCGACAACTTTATTTGGGTGAATGGGATGAAGGCATTGTCTCACTGGCTTAACATCATGATACATTATAATCTCATGTTCAACAATGTTGGAGGCGATACCTGGCATCTCCTCATATGACCAAGAAAATACATCTCATAATTCATGAAAAAGAGCGCAGTAAGTGTCAAGTTTAGATGGAGAACAAGATGCACCAACATGAATGTTTTCTACAATACCTGGTTTGGTCAAAATATTGATAGAAATAATTTCTTTGATATTCGATGGGTTTCACTCAGAATCGACGACGTGGATAGGAATAATATTCGTCAAGAAATCAACAACAATAGGTTGATATACTTTAGATGGATTATCTTCACTGTAATATGGAATATGGGATCATTGATGTGATGATTCCCATGGTTCTTCTTCCGGCATCATGGATTCCATAATGCTCTCATCAGTCGAGAATATGCGTGAAAATGGATCAAAATAAGTACCAAAATCTGAAGAATGATCAACCCAAAAGTTCGGCAACAATGGATTTGGATTCGCCGCATAAGCCAAGAAAATTGATTGCTATGCTAGCTCAATTGGACTTAGCAGCATGATGTCACCCAACCTAACTACTTCAGAATCATTAGGTATCTTCCTTAAGTCAGATGAAGTGGAAGATATCATGTTGTAGGTCTCTATATGTGTGATTTCTGCCAATGTCACAGGCGACGAGAATGAAAAGGTGCCCATTAGGGAAGGGTCCTTAAAGAGTCCTACACCAATGTTCTAAAGAGAAGGTGGGGGTTCGTGAAATAAAGCAACGCTTCTAGTTTCCTGGGAACCAGAGGCGAAGAATGAGAGTTGATCAATGTTTGTGATACCTCCTTTATGGGGGAAGATGATCATACGAAAATAGGTAGATACTACCGTAGCCATAGTGTAAACCCATGGTCTTCCAAGTAATATGTTGTAGTCAAGGGGTCCTTCAATGACCTCAGCTTCAACAGTAATTGATTTTCCCCCTAGTTCTACTTACATGTTTTTAAGAACTCTACAAAGCTTATATGCACGACTATCAAATGCTTTTAACATCATAGGTGATTGTGACAAAGTCAGCGAGCCAAGTGAATTCTAACAACTTATTGACATGATACAAGTAGATGTGCCTTCATCAATGATAGTGTGATGAATGAGGTGATTCAAAACATGTACTTGAATCAAGAATTCTCACTCTGCTGGTAATTTTGGCGCGTAGCTCGCGTGATTAAAGACTACAAGAATTGAATATGTCCTATCAATTCCACCGATCACGGACAACAAAGCCTACTTCTGGGAGGGACAATTCTGAAGTACCTCAAGCGTTGACATAGCAGAAGGTGACTGAGCCAGATATTCTACTACATTATAATTTTTAGCTACACGAGCACGAGGGTTGAATGTCGATTTGTGAACTACTCACTTCGGTGACTTTATTGTTAACTCTAGAAGGATAGGCAGTAGAGCCTATTCATATGAGTTGGAAGTCGAAGTGGTAGGTTGATCTGTAGCCTGACCATTGGATGATGACAACGGATTACTGTAATCTTTACTTCGTGTCGCTACCAAAACATCATTTTTGGGCTTCGTAGCGGATAACATAAGCACTTACGAACTAGAAGCAGGATCCATCGCAACCAAATGTGTTTCCAGGTTCAGAAAAGGATTTTTCAACACTACAAATGTGATAGAAGTCTTAAGAAGCTTTGGGACTTCTAAGTGGTGAGGAAAATCTTGTGTAAAATTCTCCTCATTACATATCAAGCAAGGGTGACGAGGTTTCTGAAAATAACCGGATGAATCAGATGGTTTTTCCTGCGGGGTGAATTTGATTTCTTCTTGTATTTCCCCTTCTTCCTATTTCCTAGTTTCTTATCACTTTTTCCTTTGTCAGATGACACGGCATGGGTTTCGAAAGAAGATGCAGGATCAGATGCTGTAGGGTTTTGATTTGAAACAACAAGTGTAGGACTAGATAGTCAACTTGCTACCGGAGTGCTAACAGAACCAATCACACCATCGCCGACATGAATGTCTTGACCAGATGGAGCAGGAGGAACAATGAAATTTGGTCGCGGCATGTTTGGAATATTTTCGTAGAGCGTGCCAGACTGAGTGTAAATCAAATCCAGGTATTGGGCATGAGAAATGACTTTCTCTTCAGTGACAACATTGCCTTTGGCCACATCCTCGGTGATAGATGGAAAAAAGGATTTAATAAACCACTCAGCTAAAAGTTGATCAAGAAAAAATGTCTTAACCATTCAACGATGACGACGCCACTCATGTATATGATCTGATATATGAGTAGCAATGGTATGTTTTGTTAGCACCTAATTTGAACCTTAGGCTAAAGAAAGGCAAATCAGGGTAACCTCAAACCACGCTCAGCCTTGTAGCTAGCCCTACAAGGTCAGGAGAGGGCTCTCTCCGTGAAAAATATTCAATGAATTATAACTGCAAACTGATTTTAGGCTAGGTATAATAATTTGAATTTTTTTTTATAAATCTGAGGGTTGTATGGAACAGATGGGTTTAGGCAGTTTGAAACTTGGGAATTAAATCAGAGATACAGGGTATTCTATGGGGCAAGGTAGGCAGGGATTTTAACAGCTTAGTTTAAATGATGATGGAATGTATAAGACTGGTGAGAAGCTGAAAAGGGCATAGGAGATGGATCCTTTTCAAACAGCATAAAACATAAAGTATTGAATGATTTCCCAAGACAGAGCATTATACAATGGATTCTACCTATCTATCTTGAAATCATTCAACCAAAGATATGAATGAATGGTAAACATAACAATTAACAGATGAACACAAAGGAAAGAACAATGCTAAAATCCATACCACAGGGATCCCACAAATCAGTGCTGCATTTCTTTATTAATTCCCTGCCAAACTGTTACAAATGGAGCGCAGAGTGTCCTCAGTGATTTCCAACTTATTCCACACTTTATTCCCCCCTTACAAATGATGAATAAATTACATTAAATAGACAGATATTGAGGGGAGTAGGTCCACAGAAGAAGGAGTTGTTTCAACAACCCAGAAACCAAAATCTGAACATAGGAAAAAGAACAACAATTTGCCCCTGAAAAGAAGGAGAAACAATACATTTTGACCATATTGAGGATTTGTGTTACACCCAATGAATGAAAGTAGGAAGTCTGGAGAACAGATCCCTTTTTCATCGCTGTTGTAGATGTCTTTGGTTCATAATTATTTCACAGCCTTTGACCACTATCTTTGTCTTTACTCTTTGAAAAAAAACCAACTGTCGAAGAATAATGCCTTTGAAACCACTGAAATCCATATTTTCCATTTAAATGAAGAAAATTCCCCTTTTCGGGTGAAAAAGAGAAAAGGAAAGGATGGTGGGCCCAAGTTGCGATCGCAAATCGCAATCGGGAGGGGGGAAGGTGTATCACATAATGGAGCGATGCGTTTGGATATTTGCGATGTGATAGTGTACAGGGGGAGTCTCATGGGAAAATCGCAATCGCAAATCGAAAATCGCAGCAGAAGAGGAATGGGCACATCGTATTGATAACTTGCGATGCGATGGAAGTGGGTACGATGGAGTAATACAGTAGAGGTGCAGGGATAAGCGAGGGAAAGCGATGTCCGATGGTGTAAATGAAAAATCCCTTTAAAACAAATAAAAATGAGTTTTCCGCATCTTTACAAAGGGAAAAACCATTTTTCATTGAAAAGGCGGAAGGGATTTAAGGTGGGACCCAAGGGAGGAATCTCAATCACAATCGGGAAGGGGAGCGGAGGAAAATTACTTATAGGAACTACCGATTGCGATATGCGATTCATCGCATCGGTGGGAAAAAGCGTGGAGGAATGTATCATCGAAAATGCCGATTGCAATGGTGCGATGGCTTGTGAGCCATCCGATCGGAAGGGCGAATCGACGGTGGAGATGCGATTGGCGGGAGTCAATCGCATCGGAAGAAATCACAGGAGCGAGAACAAATTTGGGAATGTTGCGAAGTTGTGATGTGATCAAGCGATTACAATCGGATGTGGGCCGTCGAATCGCTGAGCAGATCAACGGTCCAGATGTGATCGGGCGGGGTCAATCGCATTGGAGATTTGTGATCGGGGAAGGGTTAATTGGAAGTATGCGATTTGAATGGTGCGATTGGATCGGGGGAAAAGGGTGCGATCGGATCAGGAGAAAAGGGATGCGATCAGGTTGGAGGGAAAGGATTTTATAATGAAAAAATTTAAAATTATATGAAATAAAGTCTAAGGGACAAATGAGAAAAGGGGTAAGGTTAGGCTATTGGGGACTATTGTTCACTTAGGCATATTTTTCACTCGAGGAGTCAGTTTTGAGAGTATAATATATCATTGGAAAGCTCTTTCCAGGCTCTTTCTGATGGATATACTTAGAACATGATTATGCACTGAAAATACTATGGAAATCACCTTTGAAAAGCAGGGTGGTGGCTTTGTGGAGATAGTAGCTTCTGAAACTCAACTTATTACATATGAAGACATAAAATTACATAAAAGATAATAATAAAAGCAAAGTACCATGTTTTGAGGTGAAAATTACATCAATTTTAATAGAACTACTCTTTGATTTTTCCAGATACTGTGCCTTTGAGTTTATTTGACCTCCTCACGACCTTGCTGATATTTATTGACACTTGACTCATTAATTTGACCATGATGAGACCCTAGAACCTAATGAGACCAATCCTATGACCTAATAATATGGATTGGGAGTGAAAGTGAATCATCACTGAAGACCATAGAGAGAGGAATCAACAAGTTTTTTCATGAGGGAAAATTGATGAAAAACCACTACCATCAATGAATCCATGACCTAATGGAATGGTGAAAATTTATGGTGTGGGACTCCTACTATGCAAATACAAAAGAGAAAATTTGATCATTGATGGCAGTATGACAAAACTGACACTTGACATGTTTAAATCTGGTTAAAGTTCCATTCCAATTTCATATCTGATGGGTAACTTGAAGTGGGTTAAAAAGGTAGTGGCTAAAGTTGTAAAGTTGTCAAATGAAGCTCATGGTAATTCAATGTACCACTTCATATCAGGACCAGTAAGCGTTCGTTGGAAAAGACGCAATCTAACAAAATCATCATTTAAGGAGTTTGATGAACACCATAAATGATAAGTCATGACATGCATAGAGGGGTCTTCCCAGAATTTCCATTGAATTTTGGAATGTCCGAGGGTAATTTATGTGGAATCACCGACCACCAAGGTAAATAATGAATTGGATCGTTGGTGAGCCGATTTAAATCTGGTAATTCTAATGTTGCAACAAATGGAAACTGTCGATTAAGGTCGGGTTGAGCATAACTAGGATAAGATGGAATCGCCTGAGTAGTAGGCCTTTGCATACCAACAAATGGATTATGTTGTTGGTAACCCAGATAGGGGTAGATTTACTGACCAAGTCCTGGATAATCCTGATACTATAGGAATAGTTGCTAAGGCTACCATGGTATCTGATAAAATGCTTGCCCGTCGAGATAATTTGGACCTGGTTGTGAATATACAGGGCTAGCAGAAGCCTGTGACAAAGGTAAACTAGCATGTGGTTGCAAAATTCCCGATACAAATGGTTGTTAAATAGCAGCCTTGGAAGGCTAAGTCTATAGACCTGAAACTTTAGGGTTAGGGGTCGAAGGACCTGCTTCTGCATACTGACCAACAACCATAGAATAAATGATAGGCATAGTAGGCACAGATGCGACATGTTGAACTGGTTGATATTGATATGCAACCGTTTGGGGCTGAACAAGAAAAGTATGTTGCCATTGGAAAATAGGAATTCCAACATATGATGGACCTAAATATAACAGATTACTACCATATATACCAAAAATTTGTGGTCCCCCATCATATGGAGTATAGGGATATTTCACATACTGACTTTCATATGAAGGGTATCCAACAGATATTGGATAAGATGGATGGTACTTAGACGGACCCGCCTGATATTGAGGGTAAGACCATTCATGACTCGTAATAGATGAACCGGATATAATCTAAGAAAATGACATGGGTGAAGTCCATGGACTATAGTATACACCAGAGTAGGTTCCATTTAAAGCTTGGTAGCCCAGTGGGACGGATGGACCACCATACAGATGTTCCTCGGGTGTCGTCGAAAACATCGAAGACGAAGAGATAATAGATGACGACACAGCCATAACAGATGGTATAGTCTAGGATCATGGAAAATTTTAGGGGCTAATACTCACAGGTGGGCTAATTTTCCATGATTTTTCCCAATAAAATATTCACCAATTTCCATTTTTTATAAAAATAATTCGCCTAAACTTTAAAATATAAAACTATTTTCCCTTAAAAATTGCCAACATTATATAGAGATCATATATAAAATCATTATAAATTTGAATAATTTTACAAATACATCAATAAACATTTTATAGTTTGCATATTAGGGATTAGTGAGATTCGCCAATGTTTTAAACTTCAAGATAATTTTCCATCCTTAAAATTTTCCCTGTCTAGGATATTGTCTCTTTCATGGTTAAATAACCCAACAAATACTCTAAAGAATATATGGGAACTTGAGAGTCAAAAGGATCAACGGAAGAAGAGTCGGTCAAATGAAAAAAAGACTGATATAAATGAAGCTCTGGCCCAAAATGAGTGTGGGTCGAAGGGGTTGTCACTTCCTAAAGTTCTTCCTCTATCGAAATCAAACCAGGTGGAAGCACTTCACCGTCAGGTCCGAGATAAATCTCAAGCGGTAAAATTTGCGGTAAAGAGGAAGACTCGACGGTTACGGATGGTTGAGAATCATACAGTTGTACTGGAGCAACTTCTTTTTGTTCGACGTCGGGGTCAACTACTGGATCAACTTCCAGTTGAACAAGCTCGGGTTCAGGATTCACCGTTTCACTAGATTGAATTTTAGTGTCCTCGGGTAACTGTGAGGTTTTTGTCTCGATAGTAGCAGATAAACCGGGATTAGTCGAAATGACTCAAGTCTTAGTACTCAAAGGATCAGATGTCTCTGGTATATCTGATGATGTAGCACCAAGAGTTACAGAGGTACCAGACTCGGTAGGGCGAGCGCGCATTCATCTACTAGGAGTAGCTTCTGGCGGTAACAGAGGTTTATTCGTTGTCCTACGCGAATGACGTGGAAGGGGTTGATATTCTTCCACGATTGCTGATTGATTTAATTCAAAACAAATAAACAAAAAGAGGGTTATACTAGGCAAAAGGTTTACCAAGCAACTGTGAACTGCAATATACTGCCTCAGTAAACCAAGGACTTATTATGGGTGCAGTTAATCTCCCCGAATGTTGTGTTCGGTGTATCATAGGTACAAGGTGACCGAATTGGTTACCTATGGATGGTAAGCAACCTAAAGTTGTCCTCCCAAATATACACGAAGGTACGTGGAGGCCCAATCTATATTAGCATTGTCTAATGCGAAACCACACAGTGAGCATCCCATTATACTTTTTGTACTAGAACACTGCCCGATATACCCGAAAGTACGTGGATGAGCTCTGATATACTTATGTATGTGGAATGAGGTATCACAATCGAAATGTATCGCATACAATTAATGACAACTGTTATGTTTAACGACGTCGGAACACATCTTCTAACCTAGACCTCTAAATGTTATCGTTAATGTTACAATGCTTCCTTAGATAAATTCAGATAAATTTTATGTTGATCTTGATTATCAGTTTGTCCTTCAGGTTCACCGCAAGATGTATTGAACATTCCTAGAATGCAATTAGAACGATAATAATTTGTTTCTAATTGATTTTCGACAATCAAAAACTAGCTATTAGGGATAGAGAAATCAGATAATTTGCAATCATCAATGAGCACATATAAATGAAAATTTTCCCTAGACTATTCCTCAAGTAGCACTCACAATCCCTAAATGAAAATGCATGCTTTTCTTTTCAGTTTCCTTTAAGTTTAGATGAACGAAAAAGAAACTAATGCACAAAAAATCACTCAAAAATTTCAAGAGAAACGAAGGCTGAAACGAAAATTCCTATTTTCGAAAATAATGAATTGATTAGATGTAAAATTAAACTTTGGAACTATTCACAATGATAAAGAAAACAAAAAGATACATTGATCAAACAAATCCAAAGTGAGGCAAGAAGAGTAAAGGAAAACTAGTTCCTGGAGGTATTCAGTCACTCAAAACTTCAGCAAGAAAACACTGACATGAATTGGAAAAAGACAAAACATATATATTTTGGTTGGTCACAGGTGCAACACACCCCTAAGTGGGAGACAATGCATTGCAGAGCACTGTCCCTAAGCCAACAGTGCTATGCAGAGCACTGTGTCAAGACCAACAGTGTGTTAGTGCCAGAGGACTCTCTGAAAAAGCAAGCAATCACACTAATGTTGCTAAGACACATTCAACTGACTGAATATAAGCAGGTAAAGTCTACTATATGTTGATGGAAAAGGAAAAAACCACCAGGGACGATCCATCGATCCCTATTATGGTTGCCAATTTATTTTACAGAAATACAAACCTACGAATAAGTATGCTTTCCCTAAGTGGGTGGTTCACATAGAATAACAGAAAGAAAGATATCTGACCTTTTCCTTAAAGTGAATAGATAAAGGGAGAGAAGCCTACTTGTAATTTGTTCATTTTCCCTTGCCTCCCTTCATCGCTTAAGTCACTCTCAATCCAAATTAACTTGCTTGATTGATACTTGCCATGGAAAAAAGAAGACAGAAAACAACATAAAGGCAATATGATCTATTCAAATTAAAAAATTTGAATCAATTAAACTCATTAATACACATATAACATCATTGAAACGTGCATTAGGAAAGGAAAAAATGCCTTTATATGAAGTAGAACGAAGAGTACAACCATTTGATTGATTCGTTGTCACTCATCCATCTTGAGTCCCATCCTCATCACATCCAGCATCAACAATCCAACAGCATCACAACACATGCACAACACCTTCAAGACTTTATATCTCATCGGCATAACTCTACTTAACACAAATTATTTCTCTCTTGTGCACTATGTTCAGTGCTCTATTTATAATTAGATAAAGGTAGTTTGAAATAAATGAATCATTGAATGGTTTTCCTAAAAATGGATGAAGAGGTTTCCTTTTTCATGGGAATAGGAGGATAAGAGGTTTAATGACTTCATGGGTTCCAAATTTGAGGCTATCATATGAGGTGAGAGCTAGAACAACTTCTAGTATTCATTAGAAGTCATGGAGATTCCTGGAATCCAATGAAAAATTCGCTCCCAATAGACCAACGCACTCCAAAGTGGGCCTAGATCCTCTACAACATAGCCTTGCATGGGAGTATATGCTCTACAAAGAAGTTACAACTATTTAGGGGTGCGTTGATGGATTGATAGGGCACTTCAACTGGCATCTAATTAATGAAACTTTCATGAAGGAAGACCATCAATGTGATGACTTGTTTAGGGCATGTAGCAACCAATTTATAGTATGATAGACCCTAATAAATATGCATATATGTTTTTGGATGATGCCCAAATTGACCTGTAACACCCCTGGTGGGCTACATCTCCATGGACCTACTTCAACTGGCTAGGCCCTCTTGGGATTAATGGTTAAATGTCTGATTACATGTACCTGCAGTGCTCCAATGGCTTTTCAACCTACTCCATTAGATTCATAAGACCTAAAAACCTCAAAAATGACTATTCAATCTCTGAAAATGGTTTCCAGTTGATCTAGGCTTGACCTCATCTCCTGGTGGCCTTGAGCTTCTTTAGTCTTCAAAGTGGAAAAAACACTTTTAGAATTTCTCCAACACCTCTGCCACTTGTTCCATTGTATTCATAGCATCAAAATCACCTAGTAATGACTCTTCTTGCTCTCAATTTTGGTCTTCAGCTGATCTAGGTATGGCCTTCCCTCTTGGTGGCCCTAGGCTTCTTTTTCTTCAAAGTCAAAAAAGCACTTTTATAATTGCTCCTCTACCTCTGCAACCTATACCAATGGATTCAGAACATGCCAATATGCAAGGAATGACTCTTCCTGAGCCAAAATTGGTCAAAAATTGCTCCAGATATGCTTCATTTAATTTTCCTAGGAAATCTCCTCCAAATCTGGAGAAGACTCTAGTTAGGACTGTCAAAGTTGGAAGTCCGCTTACTTAACTCTGAGTTAATTAATATAATCGGCACAATTAAGGGTGAATTAATTGTGGATAAACTCAATTAGTGCATAAAGTGTGTTTAATACTAATTTGTATTTAGAAATGTATTAGCACTAATATAAAGGTTTGGGTTTTAATTAAACCCATATTAAACTTTAATCCATGCTCAAACAAAACTCAGCTCGCTCTGGTCTTGTGGCTTGGTCTCATGCGGAGGGGGTTGGCCCCCTCCAAACGCCCACAATATCAAACGTGCAACATTAAATATTTATTGGCCGCATAGTATATTAATACTTGATGCCATGGCCCATTGGTATGGAGGGTGCGTTCGTAGGCGGGAGGTCGTGGGGTCGAACCCCGACCTCTGCCCATATTGTACATATAATTTTTCACCGAATAACATTACGTTCCAAACCTTGGTTTTAAATAAAATGTGCTCCACTATAGTTTGAAACTTTGGAATAATATTAATTCGGATTTGATAATAATACGCCAAATTTTCAATATATATGATATAGTTCAGACTTTGTATTGATTCGACCATTGCATATGAATTCTGGACTTTGGCATATAATTTTCAGTTTGACCTTGGATAGGGTCCACCAGAGGGGGCACGTGGCAGCCCCTGGATGCACCACATATCAGCAGAGGGGGCACGTGGCAGCCCCTGGATGCACCACATATCAGCTTCTGGTTGGCATGTCCATTCATTAAAAAAAAAATCAAATTCAACCTTAGGAGCAACCATTTAAAAAAAATTCACCTTCAAAACTTGACCTATGAATCGTGTAGTGACACATGTCACAGTGTCATTGGGTGAAATTGGAGAAAACCCAAATTTTACCTTTGAACCTGTTTGACCATTTTTTTTTTAATTTCACACGTTCTGAACGGAGGTTAGCGGGCTCTAACTTCCTCATACAGACTTTTTTTTGAGTGAAATGAATTGTGCTAGATTCCTAGCAATGGGCCGCAGTCGTTCTAGTTTGGTGTAATTATGGGCAATTTGATTTTTTGGCAAAATTTTTCCCTTGATACAGATTTTGATCAACCATAGGACCATATCGATACTTTTAGGGGATACATTGAGGGGCCATGGGTTTCCATCATGTGATAGAGAATTATCTCATGCCATGGGAAACCTCAACACCTTCAACAAATTTTTCATTTCCCCACATTATATGTGAAATGATGCAGTTGGACCAATAGTGCCCCCAACTGTTTTAACATTGTATACAGGATTTGGCAGTTGATTCGAGGCCTAGAGGAGGTTTGTATTATCCTTGAGACATGGGAGGGAAAGAACCATATTTTTTTCCCTCATTTGGAGTAGTCTACAAGAGTATTTTACACCAAGAGACCCATGAGGACACTACTTGTTCCCAGAGCCACTTTAGAGCACCACATGATGTTTTACTTAGAGATAAATGGGTCATGCCCTTGACCATCATTCATGGAGCCCTCTACTTCATAATGGCACCTTAAGGACTCGATTAGGATTTCCAGTGACCCTCCTACACCATTTTTTCATCATTTTCACTTAATTTTGGATCGTTTATTCTACACTTTATGAGCTATTTGGTGGGTTTTTCACCAAATTTATGTCATTTTTCATATTAAAATATTTTTAGGGGAATCTTAGGCTCTTTCGAATTAGAAGAGACTCGTTTAAATAAGGCTAACCCTCATTTGTATTAAACATCATCATCACAATTGGATATCTCTCTCTTGAGAATTTCACACTTTTGTTTGGATGTTTATTGGAGCTCTTTTTTATGCATTTCAATATATTTGGAAACTGAAGTCTTGTTCTTTCTTGGAGCCACTATCTTGATCTTGGATTGGATATATCTTTTGTTATATTGTAAGGGATTTTGTTGAAGAATTTTCCATTGAATAATGTCTAATGTGTGGAATTTTGCAACTAGCTAGTTCTTCTTGTGTCCTAATTATTGAATATCATTGTAAAAATTGTTAGATTTCAAATTTGTGCATGTTAATTAGTGAATAAAAATTAGATGAATTTTCCTAGTGTATTAAAATTTGATTTTATTCCATAAAAGTCCATAGATATTTGGTGGGTAATTGTTGAAGATTAGGTGTTAGGGCATCATTTTTTAGCCTCTTTGAAGACAAATTCGTCCAAATTTCAAATCGCATAGACTCCATAACCCAAGGTTAAGTGCTAAGCCAAAATTTGGTGGTCACCTTCCTTATCCTTCTCTTTATCTCCTTTTTCTAAATTTCAACCTCTATTCTAGACGGGTAGTTAGGGTTTGTTGTGAATTGCATTAGAGGGGTGATATTACAAAACCACTTGGATAGGGTACTATGTTGGTGTCTCCTCTTGTGATCCTCCAAGTTTGGAGCAATTCCTAGGGTCGGTTTGCGAGAAAAATCAAGCCCTAGCTTCATCTTTGGAAGCCATCTTGAACATCTATATTTGGTAATCTTCTTAAGGGTCATTTACACTTAAAAATTTGAGAACTTAATCATTTCTAACCCTTTGCTATCCTAAGCTTGACCTAGTGATCACATTGGAGGACTTCCTTGTTAATTTTTAACAGCTTAGTGACAAATTCCAACCATGGTACTAGATTCATCCTTTTGAGAGGACCAATTTTGACTATTGAAGCACTTAATTTGGACAAGAGAAAGTGTATTTTGAATTGAATGCCATATGTTCACGTAAGGATAGGTCAGCCCAAAAGAGAAATTGGACACCCTCGAATGGCTATAAATACAAGTCAAGTGTGTTGGAAATGTTGTCATTGATGGCAAAGGAGATGGCAAAGAGAGAAGCAAAGTAGCAGAGAGGCACAGGCAGCAAAGAAGTAGTAGAGGCAGCAAAGAAGAAGAGAGGTAGAAGAGGTAGCAAAGAGAGAAGAAAAGTAGCAGAGAGGTAGCAGTAAGAAAGCATAAAAGGCCACTTGATAGCAGACCTGTAGATCTGAAGAGTTAGGGACAGAGTAATGTAGTAGAAGGCCATCAGATTGAAGATCTGGCCAGCTAGAAGTTTTGAAGTGAGCGCATGAAGAACCTGTATGGTTAAAATTTGGGTTAAGGACTTGATAGATGAATGTGTGTGAACCTACACTCTCTGTGTATAATTCGAAGGTGTTTAGTCTGTATGAGAATCTGAGGAAGGTCGATTTATAGTTGCTAGTTATAATACAGGGAAGGGTTGTTATATGCACCTGTGTAGAATTAAATTAATAGCGTTCATGTTCTCTATTGAAAGCGTATAATCCCCTGTGTGAAGGTTTCGATGAAGATTGGATGAGGTTTTGAGTTTGTGAAGGATGCAACCTGGTAATCCCTAATCCTTAATGTGGTTGGGTCGGTGTTGAACTTTGTCTATCTTGGAGCTCAAGCTCTCAGCGCTCGAAATTGAATATGTTGTATTGAATCCTAAGAGAGGTCGAATATAGGACTCTATCGAGGAGAGAACCCATCATTGTGCTCTGTCTACCGAAAAATATTTAATCTCTATTGAAACCAAAACCCATGTCATACTTTGTTTTCCCGAAGAACATTGAACCTCTGTCGAAAGTAATAGCCCAGTCCGTTGGAGTAAATAACCTTGTGTTTTATTTGTTGAACGATATTGTTGAAGCATTAACCACAGATTTAATGAGATGGAGTTCATGCGAAGGAAGACGTTAACCATGGTGGGAGACCCGGTTAGTTACTATTCCAGTCCCGAAGTGGTTTTGTGAAACCAAAACAGCCCTCATCGCGCAGCTTTTGGTCGAAGGCGAAACTGCTTCAAAAAAAACGCGATCCAATACTTTTGGGACACGTCGCCTGGGGAATACCACTCACATCGCGTAAGTCTTGTGTGTTAAGGTTCGGGTTTTGAAAAAACACGATACCGACAAGCATCGTCCGATCTGGAGAGAGGGAGATCACACGGCAGTCACGTGGTGACTTGCACGGAGGATAAGCCAAGGTATGCCGGCAGTTTTAACACTATTGAATAGTTATGTGTGGGGCCCGTGAAACGCAATGCAATATAAAACGTCGTGTTAACGTTATAAGCCATGGTTGAAATGTTATAAGCGCTTGCGGGTTTGTCTAAAGGTTTCGAATCATTTATTAATATCACAAGTGTTAAGTCGGAAGTTAATGTGTTGGATTAGTTTAATTAAACACAGAGTCGAACCTTGTATAATTGAGTTTATATGCTGGCACATCATATATATATGCGTAAAAGGTAAGATGGGCCATTATTATAGTGCGTTGTGATTAATCCAAGGATTGTTGGGCTAGATTGTTCAAAGGGCGCATTTCATTTGGAAATGAATTAAAGGTGTGGACTTTGGAACAAGTGGGTTTCAACATATGATTTCATAATCATATATAAAAGGAAGAGAATTCTCCATACAGAGAAAGGCCCGATATATATATGTATGGTTGCGGAATTAAACGATATATATGTTTGATTAGAGTTGTGGGCCTGGATGTGAAATACTATCATATGGTGGGCTGTTAAAGTGTTAACCCACACGAAGATTGATATCCGATGTAATATACGTTACCGGACCATAGAGTCATAATGTGGCTTTATATAAACTTATATATGCGTAATGGAGATACCTTGGGTTTAAAACAAGCGAAATATTATAAGGTGGGACCCTCACCAATCACATCAGAGTTAAAGCGGAACATCAGAACATACCATCGAAGGATGCGATTGCGATTAATCGCATCGGAACATTTGCAAAGGAATCAATCACATTGGAGTTAAAATAGAACATCGAAACATACCATCAAAATTTGTGATTGCAATTAATCGCATCGGAACCATCGCTAGAGAAATTTGAATCTGGGTTGATTTTTTGGGTTTATAACCATTGGTTAATTCATCGCATTGGCAAATAGATAAGTTAGATATTGTGGGCCCGAATACATTAAGTCTTGTTCCAAATTTTTGATTGATTGATCTGAATCTTTGTGAGGTGGATGTTAGCATATGGTTCTTAACCATAAAGTTGTAAAACCCAGGTCTGAAGCAAAAATTAAAGCTTCCGCATAATGATAGAGTCTACGAGATTTAAATTTATCTGGGTAAAACTGGAAGCACATTATTTTCAGAAGCATAGAAATTAAAAGGTTATGAGTTTCCCAGACTGAAATAAAATTGGGCATGAATTAGAAAGCGGATTTCATTTGCACTGTCAAAATAATATGTGGGTAAGTAGGGGCCCCACCATCAAGGTCGAAAGTTGATTCGAATACTCATAAGTGTATTGACTGAGGTTTAAAATTTGGATTAATAAAACTGTAGAGAACATAAATGAAAGTATTGGCTTAAGTGCGATTATTCCAAAGACAGATACACAATTACAGTGAACAGGTTAATATGCACAGGAATGAAATTGTGGTTTGACAGGTGTACATGCACAGGTGAACAGAGTTGCAGTGAACAGCAGAAGTATGCAGAACAGTTACTCAACAGCAGCAGAAAAGACAAAACCAGCAAATCCAAAGGCCAGAAAAAGGGCTGAGTGAAGTTTATATATGTAACTAAAAATGTGAATGTAAATGTTTTTTAATTATTTTATATTGTTTGTGATGCATTGGCAAGTCTCTGGTAGGAAAACAAAACTCCACTGTAAAACTAAAATGTGTACAAATTAGTATATTTTTCTGAGTAAGCCGGTAAAAGAAATGAGAAGGCAGAAGGCAAAGAGGCATGGCTGTCCATTTCAAATTCCCTGAGGAATGCTAACAGTCATATGGAAATTTCTATAAATGATATCACTTTGATATGCATAAGAGGTTAGAGAATGTAGAATTCAAGCAGTGAGGTAGAGAAGAAGGAGGAGATGATAGAGAATCTGAGAAAATGCAGAGATGATGCAGGGAAAATATGAAGGCTGGTGCACAGCAGTGAAGAAGGTACAAAATAGAGCTGATATCCAAGGTAAATCAGCAAGTGTTTTTCTTATGAAAGAGTGAGGAAGTTGGAGCTTCCCTATCAAATTGTAGCTTGATAGATGTCAGTTGTAGTTGACTAAGGTTGGAGCCTCCTGTAGGTTGGTACCTGCAGAAAATTGATGGGAGTTGGAGCTTCCTTGCAAGTTGTAGCTTGCAGAATTGAGGTAGGAGCCTCCTGTAGGTTGGTGCCTACAGAAAATCAGTGGTGAGAGGGAGTTGGAGCTTGCCTTTGCATCGCAACAATAATAAGACATGGTTTTCTCCCTTTATGGGTTTCCACTTATATCTGGTGTCTCTGTGCATGATGTTTATGTGTTTATATGGTTTATCTAATCTGCTTAATATTTTTTGCTCTCATATTTAGTCTGTTGTTACATTATCTTAATACTTGCTGCTCACATTCTAAGATTACTCACATACTAAGTTGAACATGAAATGAAGCTGTAAATAAGTTTTAATGAAAAATTTTTAAAAGTCCATGAATGTGTTATACTGATTCACCCCCCCCCCCCCCGGCTCTCAGTTTAACTAAGGGTTCAACAATTGGTATCAGAGTAGGTTCCTTTGGTGCAAGCCTAATAGCTTGAAGGAGATATGGTTGAGTCATGGACTATCAAAATGTACCTGTGTTAAATACAACAAACTTTCCTGAATGGAGAGATAAGGTTAAAATAGGATTATTGGCTTATGAACCTGAGGTATGGAAACTTGTATGTGATGGTTACTGCACAGACTCTCCCTCGGTGCAAGAACAACATAGGAATGCCAAGGCAAAATGTGTGATATTCAACAATCTTCATAACAAGGATCTTGAGTTAATAATGGATTTAACCTCTGCAAAAGAAATATGGGATAGATTGCATTTCATGCATGGAGTAGACACTAAGGACTGCACTATCAAGAAGGAGAAGAGAATTAAGAAGAAGAAAAATTCATGTCAACAGGAAAATGGTCAAACAAATGAGGTATCTGCTAGTGTGAATGGAAGTAAGAACTATGAAGAAATTGCAGCTCAGGAAAAAGCCAAACTTGACACAACCTTGACTGAAATAGAAATATTGAAGAATGAAAAAAAAGACCTGAAGACATTGGTGCAAATATGTGATGAGAAAGAATATGAAGATAAGAAAGAAATTATTGGCCTGAAGACACAGCTTGAAGAAGAAAAGACAGTAGAAGACACTCTGCTGCAACAAATGAGAGAGAAAAGTCTGGAATGTGAAAAAATGGAAGAAGAAGTAGTGAGCCTGAGAAAGAAATTAGAAAAGGCCCAAAGAGAATTATTAATGAATACTCCTCAAATGAAAAGCTCTGGACAGTTGGACCAGATTCTAAAGGCTCAAAGGTCACCTCTCATAAAGGCTGGGATAGGATATGAAGCAGAAACCAGTAAGTCCAAGGTTGAAGATAACAGGAATGTCAATTTTGTAAAAGCTGTAAAGGACAGTGAAGCAGCTCACTAGATTCCTACAAAAGTAGAAGCCAACAAGAACAGGATTTGTGAAGAAACAAATAGAATCAAGCAGCAACATGGTAGGAAATAGAATGAAAGGATGAAACAGTTAGCTAGAAAAGGCTCATACACTCTTGACTATGAAGTGAATAAATTTGGAAGATGTCAAAGGAGGTTCTTTCCTCCCATGAAAATTATCACATGTTTTTCTTGTCAAAAACCAGGACATATTGCAGCACAATGTAAGACAAGGCCTATCAACCTCAACCAGCAAAAGATGCAGAAAATGAGAAGAATACCTCAAGCAAAAAAATGGAAAAGACAACCCTTCCCCAGGTACACAAATCATTTCCATGGCTACTGTTATGCATGCAATAATTTTGGACATAAATTTGTTGATTGTAAATTGTATTAAAAAATGGGAATAAAATACATCAGCTCAAGCATACCTTGGCAAAGTAAGATGTTATGTATGCCTCAAGCTTGGTCACAAAGCAAAAGACTGTAATCTTCCATATACATTCAAGAACTCTAGACAGAGGATGGAATCAAAATAGATCAATCAAAACTATGAATAAAAAAGAAGAGCAGACATTATGAAGAACCCCAATAAAGTATGGAAGGAAAAGAGAAACGGGGAGCCTATTACCTCAATAACATAATGAATCTACCATAGTCTCAGGGGGAGCTACTCTAGGAAGCAAAGCAAAAATCCATCCAGTAATAAATATGAAGCAGCATCCCAGGGGAAGAGCAGTTCATAAATAGTCGCCATGAAAATAGTTTAAGAAGAGCTCCTTGGAATGAAATCAGTTATAAGATCAGGAAGGGAAAGGAAAATTCCTCTAATAGAGAACTACAGAGGAGGAAGATTATCAGAAGCATTAAATAGCTGACAGATTGATGGAAGAAGAAAAGGCAGCAAGCAGCCATGATGGTAGAGGGAACATCAGCCATGAACTCATAAGCTAAGAAGACATCGGCACCTTAAGTGATGATCTCATTTTTCATCGTACTGCTAGAATTATCAATGAATCACATTAGGAAGGATTAGCAAAAGAAGTGCCTATCATCATTATGTCATGACTTCATTCATGTATGAAAATTTCTCTTGGATGAATATAGTTAAATGAGTGATAATTCTCTAAGTGATCTGCCCATGAAGAGTCCAAGAAAATAAATTGAAGATGTCTTCTCGAAGATCATTATGTTAGAACAATTGAATTAAAGCTGCAATGATTCCGGATCAGTCCTAGAAAGGAACATGCAATGGCTTTCCTTTGAATAGAATGACAGAAAAAGAAGAATGGTTAATGATGCCAAGATCAAATTCAGGAGATTGATGACTGTTGGTGTGAACAGTGGAAAGCTCAATAGTAAAATTTATGAAGGATGTCTTAATTATGGGTTAATGTGAAAACTGAAGTAAAATCTCTGCATGGTTTATCAAAGTAGTATCAATTGGCATCTAGGTACAAGCAGCATGCCTATCAACAGAATTCCAGGTGTCATTAGTGGAGCAGCAGCATGGTACAGGTCCTCTGGATCAAAGGATTATGGAAAAAGTACATCAAGGTAGTATTCCCAGCGTTATCTACATTCAGCATGAAAAGTCAGTGCATATATATATCTGGCCTCCCTCTTGAAATCATTTACAACACCGTGTGAAGTCTGTTTGTTGAGATTTCAATTAAACATCTTGAATATGTTTTGTTGAAGATCATCATAATAGAACAGTTAAAGTATCGAAAGTAAGAAGGATTAGTTGTGTCAGTTGAAGCTCAAAACTCTGTTATTGATTCATCAAAATCCTACTTCAACACAAAGGATTTGCTGGTAATTCACCTTTAAAGAGAGATTATCATTGACATACATACCTCCTTATGTCATAAAGAAAATTTCATGATTGATAAGTGAGACTGACCAATACATTGAAGGGCTTATTTTGAAAGTACAGTGTGCAAGCAGTAAAAGTCATTTGGCCTCTCATATTGAAAGATATTTCCTAATCTCACAATAAGTTGTAAACTCTGGTTTGATTCATTGTTCACATCAGCAACAAGAACCTTTCAGTCTTCAAAGTAATATCCTTGTCAGCATCCTAGCTCATATCACCACCAATAGGCAGGAAAGGTGAACCTCAACTATAAAAAGATATATTGGCATCATCATCATAATTGAACAAGTGTGGTATTGCAGATGAGTATTGCAGAAGAAGACATATTTCAACTACAAGGGTTATGGGCCTACAACTTCCTCAACAGATATAGATTTCTGATGAAAATCATACTAGAGAGAAGTATATTTGAAGCATTCTCGGTATTTTATTTTTTTTGGTCCAAGAAATCATCTCAGATTATATAAGTCTGATTATATAGAATTGTTCTATCATCACCTACACTGTATACAAGTGCAAGGAGTCTGTAATTTGGAATGGCATCAACTTATTGTGTATATTCAAGTTCAAATAATTCTTAAAAGTGTTCTCTCAACAACTCTTGTACACCAGTTTAGAGTAGCATGGTACAAAGTAACAAGAAGAAGGCCTAAACACAACTCAGAGAGAGGAAATGCACAGACAGAATCCACACTGGGAGATGTGCAACCCTTTGCCATTGATGTCAAAGGGGGAGAAAAAGCAAGCAAAACAAGGAGCAGAGGAAGTGTATTTCCATCAATGCCAAAGGGGGAGACTGTTGGAAATGTTGTCATTGATGGAAAAGAGAGAAGAAAAGTAGCAGAGAGGCACAGGAAACAAAGAAGCAGAGAGGTAGAAGAGGTAGCAGAGAGGCAGCAGTAAGAAAGCATAAAAGGCCACTTGATAGCATACCTGTAGATATGAAGAGTTAGGGACAGAGTAATGTAGCAGAAGGCCATCAAATTGAAGATCTAGCCAGCTAGAAGTTTTGAAGTGAGTGCATGAAGAACATGTATGGTTAAAATCTGGGTTAAGGACTTGATAGATGAATGTGTGTGAACCTACGCTCTCTGTATATAATTCAAAGGTGTTTAGTATATATGAGAATCTAAGGAAGGTCAATTTATAGTTGCTGGTTATAATACAGGGAAGGGTTGTTATATGCGCCTGTGTAGAATTAAATTAATAGCATTCATGTTCTCTATTGAAAGCGTATAATCCCCTGTGTGAAGGTTTCGATGAAGATTGGATGAGGTTTTGAGTTTGTGAAGGACGCAACCTGGTAATCCCTAATCCTTAATGTGGTCGGGCCTGTTGAACTCTCGTTTGTCTTGGATCTCAAGCTCTCGCCGCTCGAAATTGAATATGTTGTATTGAATCCCGAGAGAGGTCGAATATAGGGATCACGTAGGAGTGAACCCATTATTATGCTCTGTCTACCGAAGAATATTTAATCTCTATTGGAACAAAAACCCATGTCATACTTTGTTTTCCCAAAGAACATTGAACCTCCGTCGAAAGTTAACAGCTCAATTACCGAGTAAATAACCTTGTGTTTTATTTGTTGAATGATATTGTTGAAGCATTAACCACAGAGTTAATGAGATGGATTTCATGTGAAGGAAAGCGTTAACCATAGTGGGAGACCCAGTTAGTTACTGTTCCAGTCCCGGAGTGGTTTTGTTGAACCAAAACAGCCCTCATCGCGCAGCTTTTAGTCGGAGGTGAAACTGCTTCAAAAAAAACGCAATCCAATAATTTTGGGACACATCGCCCGGGGAATACTACTCACATCGCATAATTCTTGTGTGTTAAGGTTTAGGTTTTGAAAAAACGCGATACCGACGAGCATCATCCAATCTGGAGAAAGGGATATCACACGACAGTCGCGTGGTGACTCACCTGAGATGGTGACAGAGCATCAAGGGCAATTTTCATTTGTAAATATGTTAGAAAAGGGGGTGTGACATTTTATTATTTTATTAATTAATTTGTCATTTTTAATAAAATAGGAGATACAAGTGAGGGATCAGGTAAATATTCTTTTATTAATTAAAAGGATATGAGAGAAATAGATTAGGAGCAAAATTTGGGATTAGGAATTCTATGTATGGGACTTTGTTGAGTCCACACCTAAAATATAGATTTAGTTGAGGATTAGGTGGAGAGATATTTGGAGTGAATTTGCATTATTTATGTATAAATATGAGTGGTTTTTGTGAGGAAAATACACTTGAATAGTAGGGGAGTGAGAGAGTGAGTAGAGAGCGGGGTCTCTACTTGCAAGCCTTCGGGCATTTATAAAGGGCCATTAATTGGAATATCTAGCCAAATCAAGAGTTTGTAAGTAATTTTGTGCATTAATACAGTATTGGATTTCTGAAGTTTATGTCTTCTTAATGAGTTATGTTGTAATTAGAATTCAATATCGATTGAGTTGGTATTTTTTGATGGTTTATAAGAGAAGAATTGAAATTAGTACTCTTCGAATGTAGTAACAATTTGATGTATGAGAGAAATTTTGCAATCGAAGTATGTTTTTTTTTAGTCTCGGACAAGAAGAGCGATCTCTGTATTGAAAGATTGCAAGTATCAATTTTGAATGAATACCAATTTATCCTTGGAATCGAATTTAATCTATATATATGCTGAAAAGGATGAAAAGAGGATCGGTAATCTGGAATAAGGATCAAATCGGATTGGAAATTTCGGTTTGGTATTGGTTTTTTAAATCGACTTAGAAGATGGCATGTTGTGAAACTGAGTTGAATCCATTGGGTTATATCCAGCAACTGTATTTTAATTGTGGAACGGAGCGCTGTCAGATTAAGGAGATCATTGAACAGCATTGAATGAGCATGGAGGAAGCACTGAGTATAAAGTTGAGCGCAGCTTTTAAATGGTAATTGTATGGACGTGTGAAAGAACCTGGCATTATATAAATTATGTTGATCTGGTGTCAACACCAGGAATCGATGGCGTTGAAAGAAATGGAGTAAAAACCGCTGATCGAAGCAATGGTTGTTTAAATCAGTTTGTTTACCAATCGATCGAAGGTTCGTTTGAAAGTTCTTCGCGTAATTGTTCTGCGTGAAGAAGATTGGAACGCAGAAAGGCACAGAGACCAAGTAGGCATTTGAATGAAGATCGATCATCTTGAAGGAGGATCGGATATCGATCAAACTGGGATTGATATATTGGTTTGGGAAGTTGAATTTATGATTGGCGCAATTCAATTAAAAAACAAAGGAATTTGTTTAAAGATCGATGCAGAGGAAGAGTGTTGGGTGCGGCATATATGAGAAGCTACAGCGTGGAGTTAAACTGAAGGTATGTTTGCTGGAAGAGGAAAATCAGCTTACAACAGTTTAATTCTTGTTAAAGCCCCAAGTTCTAGCTTAGAAAAATGGGATAGTCGACACATAGACGTTTTCAATCGAATGCTGAGAAAACGCTGTGGAAATTGGGTAGAAGGCAGAATTCATAAGAGGTATGTTGTGTTAGTAATTGGCTTCTTTGAATATAAATCTGAGTTTTGTAATTGCATAGTAGAAATTGAAGCCTGGAAGTGTTGATCAGTCTTGAAGGACGCGAAGAATGACAAGGTAAGATAACTCAGGGATCGATTGTTGTTATTTGAACAAATTCTGGGTTTATGAAATTTGTATCATTGGAAATGAATGTGTAAGGGTGTTGGTTGGCTAACCTATTATCAAAGTTTAAGGGGCGCATGTGTATTGAGCAGAAACTTGAAGCTTAATCAATTCAAAGGTTTGTTCACATGTTCTATGAACGTTTAATAGAAGAAGCATACATTACTTGGATTGCAGTAGTGTGAATTGCCAAGTCGAGCTTTTAAAACATGAATGAATTCTTTTGTTTGAATCCAGCAGTATGTGAATGTTGGTGTTGGAATGAAATGTTGAGGGAATTGAGATATTGGATATGGTTTATGGAAGCATTCGAATATTCATTGGACAGGATAGTTAAAATATGAATGAGGATAAAGGAAACTTCCATATACAGTGATTGATTCTTACTGAGTTTTCATGAACCATAAAATTTGTGAATGGATGTTTGAGAGCTTCCGCAAATTAAGCTGTTGAAATTTCCCGTTCATTAAGGTTTTAATTTGGGAAAATGCTGAGATGCATGTTAATATGCAAATTTATTGAAGATTCTGGGTATGGCAGGCTAGCCCTGCATCATTTTTGGTATCAGAGCTTGGCTCTGTTGAAATGGAAGATGTTTTTTTTTTTTTTTTTTTTGAATGAGGACAGGAAAAGTTCTGTTGAGAACTGAAGTGTTTTATTTGAATGTGTTTTAATCTGATATGCAAGCTACACAATTGCAAGTGAAGAAAATTGCAGAAGTGAATGGAGGACAAGATCATGCAGGATCTTAAAGGTGAGATGATTTCTTGATTTGAAATTTGTGATTGAAGTTTATGGTTGCAGACAAGATGATGGCAGTGAACCTGACATTCAGCAAAGGCTAGATAGAAAGGATAATTGCAGTGTCCTGAAGAAGGAAGTGAGTTGAAGAGATAGCCTAGAGAGAGAGCAGAGGAGAATGCTCAAGAGGTTCCAGAGGCAGTGAACCATTACTTACCAAAATACTGAGTGAGGAGAGCTTGGTGAGGTAAGTGGAAACAGAAGAGATTGTTGTTACAAAGGCTAGTGCAATTCATGGTGAGTGAGAAAATCATGGAGAAGATGATCATGGAGGATCAGAGAAGAGGTTCAGAGAAATTCCATAGAGGTGAGATGACTGATGAAGTCAGAGAAAGAGAAATTGCAGTAATGAAGGTACAATTTCAGGTACTAGAAGAATGGCTGCAAGAGCAGGAAAATTAGAAAAGAGAATGGATCCTTCCACTGAAAGGAAAGAGAGTGATTTGGCAACCATTGCAGATGAAGTTGAGGCAAAGTGTGATTGCCTTATTGAAGAAGGAACTTAGAGTTCTTGAGCCAGAGATGGAATTTGAAAATTCCACACGTAGATCTGTTCAGAAGGAAGTATTGGAGGAAGCAGTCAAGACTGAAAATTCTTGTGGTTTTAAAACTAACGAGTTGTGTATGTTTGCAGGTACAGTACAGGGAGATGAGCAAGCTTTAGATTTTGTTCAGGAGAGAGAATTGAATCTGAAGGCTATTCAGATCGATGATGAGATGGCAAGATCTCAGGAGGAAATGAAGACGAAGGAGTCTAATCAGAATATTGGTGTAGAGAGAGAAGGACCAGTTGATGATTGGTTAAGAGCTGGTGAAGGTATGGAAAATTGTGTGAAGTTTCCAAGTTCTACTCCTAATGAAATTGTTGAATTGTATAGGAAACTAGATCTTCAGAGAAGAGAATTGGAGAGACAAAGGACTTATGTACAGGTTAATTTGCTGAGGAAGCAAGGCAGGGAAGTTTTCATAAAGGACAGTCATGAAGCAGAGGATGGTAAGAAGGTGAGACTAGCTGACAGTCTCATGGTGAATGCAAATCAGCATACTGATGTGCTGACAAAGAAGTTGGGAAGGAACTCAGAGCAGCATATTAAAGTGTTGCCAGAGAAAGATGAAGAGAAAGCCAGTAGAGATTTTCTGAGTCCTGAAGAAGACTTGGAACTGCAGAGGACTGAATCAACAAGTGAGACCATTAGGTCTTGTGATTTTGATGTTGACAATTTGATTGTGTTTACAGGTGATGCAGAGGACAGTCCATCACTTGGAATTGTCTTGGAAGAAGAAGAACTATTGCAGGAAGAAGATGAGACAGTCATGTCTCATATGCAGAGGCTTGTTACCATGAGTGACAAGAAAGAGTTGGCTTGTCTGCATAGCCAAGAGAAGACTGGTGGACAAAATTTTGGAACTGCTACAGTGATAGAGAATGAGGCTACAGTATTTGCAGAACTTGATTTGATTGCCAGAATCAATCAAGATGATGATGGACAATTACTGAAGATTTTCGAAGGGGAAGATGGAGATTATGTTGAAACTAATTTACAGCATGTTGATGAAATGTTTGAGAAGAGATGGCTGAAATGTTTGCTGGAGATAGAAGATAAATTTGCAAGTGATGAGCAAAAGAATGTTGCAGAGGGACAGGAAGTTTGGGAGGCGACGACATTTATGATGACAGCTGAGACAACATTGACGACAGCAACATCTATTGGGGCACTGTAGCCTTATGGTTTTTATTCTAACAATTGTTTTGTGAGTACAGGTTTTATTGAAGATGCTGGAGAAAATCTGTTAAATAGAGAAATTGAACTGATGAGGCGGATGATGATGAAAGTATCCTGGAAGAGGCCAGCAACAGTAAAACAAAGGAGAAGCAGCAAAAGAAAGACAAAAAAATATTGTGAGAGCACAGCCAGTGGGGCAATGCAGCATAAAGTGTGGAGACCTGGAGAAGAACAACAGACAGAAGCAGCGACAAGTGGAAAGTTACAACACAAGATATGGGATCCAGGCATACACAGATTCGAACACATGATCAAGCGATCATGATTAATTTTCAACTTTGGGAGTCTGATGCAGGAGCATCAAGGGCAATTTTCATTTGTAAATATGTTAGAAAAGGGGGTGTGACATTTTTATTATTTTATTAATTAATTTGTCATTTTTAATAAAATAGGAGATAAAGTGAGGATTTTGTAAATATTCTTTTATTAATTAAAAGGATATGAGAGAAATAGATTAGGAGCAAAATTTGGGATTAGGAATTCTATGTATGGGACTTTGTTGAGTCCACAACTAAAATATAGATTTAGTTGAGGATTAGGTGGAGAGATATTTGGAGTGAATTAAATGCATTATTTATGTATAAATATGAGTGGTTTTTGTGAGGAAAATACACTTGAATAGTAGGGGAGTGAGAGAGTGAGTAGAGAGCAGGGTCTCTACTTGCAAGCCTTTGGGCATTTATAAAGGGCCATTAATTGGAATATCTGGCCAAATCAATAGTTTGCAAGTAATTTTGTGCATTAATACAGTATTGGATTTCTGAATTTTATGTCTTCTTAATCAGTTATGTTGTAATTAGAATTCAATATCGATTGAGTTGGTATTTGTTGCTGGTTTATAAGAGAAGAATTGAAATGAGTACTCTTCGAATGTAGTAACAATTTGCTGTATGAGAGAAATTTTGCAATCGAAGTATGTTTTTTTTTAGTCTCGGACAAGAAGAGCGATCTCTGTATTGAGAGATTGCAAGTATCAATTTTGAATGAATACCAATTTATCCTTGGAATCGAATTTAATCTATATATATACTAAAAAGGATGAAAAGAGGATTGGTAATCTGGAATAAGGATCAAATCGGATTGGAAATTTCGGTTTGGTATTGGTTTGTTAAATCGACTTATAATATGGCATGTTGTGAAACTGAATTGAATCCATTGGGTTATATCCAGCAACTGTATTTTAATTGTGGAACGGAGCGCTGTCAGATTAAGGAGATCATTGAACAGCATTGAATGAGCACGGAGGAAGCACTGAGTATAAAGTTGAGCGCAACTTTTAAATGGTAATTGCATGGACGTGTGAAAGAACCTGGCATTATATAAATTATGTTGATCTGGTGTCAACACCAGGAATCTATGGCATTGAAAGAAATGGAGGAAAAACTACTGTTCGAAGCAATGGTTGTTTAAATCAGTTTGTTTACCAATCGATCGAAGGTTCGTTTGAAAGTTCTTCGCATAATTGTTCTGCGTGAAGAAGATTGGAATGCAGAAAGGCGCAGAGACCAAGTAGGCATTTGAATGAAGATCGATCATCTTGAAGGAGGATCGGATATCGATCAAACTGGGATTGATATATTGGTTTGGGAAGTTGAATTTATGATTGGCACAGTTCAATTGAAAAACAAAGGAATTTGTTTAAAGATCAATGCAGAGGAAGAGCGTTGGGTGCGGCATATATGAGAAGCTATAGCGTGGAGTTAAACTAAAGGTATGTTTGCTGGAAGAGGAAAATCGGCTTACAGCAGTTTAATTCTGGTTAAAGCCCCAAGTTCTAGCTTAGAAAAATGGGACAGTCGACACATAGACGTTTTCAATCGAATGCTGAGAAAACGTTGTGGAAATTGGGTAGAAGGCAGAATTCATAAGAGTTATGTTGTGTTAGTAATTGGCTTCTTTGAATATAAATCTAAGTTTTGTAATTGCATAGTAGAAATTGAAGCCTGGAAGTGTTGATCAGTCTTGAAGGACGCGAAGAATGACAAGGTAAGATAACTCAGGGATCGATTGTTGTTATTTGAACAAAGTCTGGGTTTATGAAATTTGTATCATTGGAAATGAATGTGTAAGGGCGTTGGTTGGCTAACCTATTATCAAAGTTTAAGGGGCGCATGTGTATTGAGCAGAAACTTGAAGCTTAATCAATTCAAAGGTTTTTTCACATGTTCTATGAACATTTAATAGAAGAAGCATACATTACTTGGATTGCAGTAGTGTGAATTGCCAAGTCGAGCTTTTAAAACATGAATGAATTCTTTTGTTTGAATCCAGCAATATGTGAATGTTGGTGTTGGAATGAAATGTTGAGGGAATTGAGATATTGGATATGGTTTATGGAAGCATTCGAATATTGATTGGACAGGATAGTTAAAATATGAATGAGGATAAAGGAAACTTCCATATACAGTGATTGATTCTTACTGAGTTTTCATGAACCATAAAATTTGTGAATGGATGTTTGAGAGCTTCCGCAAATTAAGCTGTTGAAATTGCCCGTTCATTGAGGTTTTAATTTGGGAAAATGCTGAGATGCATGTTAATATGCAAATTTATTGAAGATTCTGGGTATGGCAGGCTAGCCTTGCATCAATAAGCCAAGGTATGCTAGCAGTTTTAACACTATTGAATAGTTATGTGTGGGGCCCGTGAAACGCAATGCAATATAAAACATCATGTTAACGTTATAAGCCATGGTTGAAATGTTATAAGCGCTTGCGGGTTTGTCTAAAGGTTTCGAATCATTTTTTAATATCACAAATGTTAAGTCGGAAGTTAATGTGTTGGATTAGTTTAATTAAACCAAGAGCCGAACCTTGTATAAGTTTAATTAAACCAAGGGTCGAACCTTGTATAATTGGGTTTATATGCTAGCACATCATATCTATATGCGTAAAAAGTAATATGGGCCATTATTATAGTGCCTTGTGATTAATCTAAGGATTTTTGGGCTAGACTGTTCAAAGGGCGCATTTCATTTGGAAATGAATTAAAGGTGTGGACTTTGGAACAAGTGGGTTCCAACATATGATTTCATAATCATATATAAAAGGAAGAGAATTCTCCATACAGAGAAAGGCCCGATATATATATGTATGGTTTCGGAATTAAACGATATATATGTTTGATTAGAGCTGTGGGCAATGATGTGAAGTACTATCATATGGTGGGCTGTTAAAGTGTTAACCCACACGAAGACTGATATCCGATATAATATACGTTATCGGACCATAGAGTCATAATGTGGCTTTATATAAAGTTATATATGTGTAATGGAGATACCTTGGGTTTAAAACAAGCGAAATATTATAAGGTGGGACCCTCACCAATCGCATCGGAGTTAAAGCGGAACATCGGAACATACCATCGAAGGATGCGATTGTGATTAATCGCATCAGAACATTTGCAAAGGAATCAATCACATCGGAGTTAAAATAGAACATCGGAACATACCATCAAAAGTTTCGATTGCGATTAATCGCATCAGAACCATTGCTAGAGAAATTTGAATCTGGGTTGATTGTTTGGGTTTATAACCATTGGTTAATTCATCGCATCGGCAAATAGATAAGTTAGATATTGTGGGCCCAAATACATTAAGTCTTGTTCCAAAGTTTTGATTGATTGATCTGAATCTTTGTGAGGTGGATGTTAGCATATGGTTCTTAACCATAAAGTTGTAAACCCAGGTCTGAAGAAAAAATTAAAGCTTCCGCATAATGATAGAATCTGCGAGATTTAAATTTATCTGGGTAAAACTTGAAGTGCATTATTTTCAAAAGCGTAGAAATTAAAAGGTTGTGATTAATAAAATTGGGCATGAATTAGAAAGCGGATTTCATATGCATTGTCAGAAGAATATGTGGGTAAGCAGGGGCCCCGCCATCAAGGCCGAAAGTTGATTCGAATACTCATAAGTGTATTTACTGAGGTTTAAAATTTGGATTAATAAAATTGTAGAGAACATAAATGAAAGTATTGGCTGAAGTGCGATTGTTCCAAATACAGATACACAATTACAGTGAACAGGTGAATATGCACAGGAATGAAATTGTGGTTTGACAGGTGTACATGCACAGGTTCACAGAGTTGCAGTGAAAAGCAGAAGTATGCAGAACAGTTACTCAACAGCAGCATAAAAGGCAAAACCAGCAAAGCCAAAGGCCAGAAAAAGGGCTGAGTGAAGTTTATATATGTAACTAAAAAAGTGAATGTAAATGTTTTTTAATTATTTTATATTGTTTGTGATGCACTGGCAAGTCTCCTGTAGGAAAACAAAATTCCACTGTAAAACTGAAATGTGTAAAAATTAGTATATTTTTATGAGTAAACCAGTAAAATAAATGAGAAGGCATAAGGCAAAGAGGCATGGATGTCCATTTCAAATTCCCTAAGGAATTCTAACGGTCATAAGGAAATTTCTAGAAATGATATCACTTTGATATGCATAAGAGGTTAGACAATGCATAATTGAAGCAATGAGGTAGAGAAGAAGGTGGAGCTAAAAGAGAATCTGAGAAAATGAAGAGATGATGCAGGGAAAATATGAAGGTTGGTGCACAGCAGTGAAGAAGGTACAGAACAGAGCTGATGTCCAAGGTAAGTCAGCAAGTGTTTTTCTTATGAAGGAGTGAGGAAGTTGGAGCTTCCCTATCAAGTTGTAGCTTGATAGATGTCAGTTGTAGCTGACTGAGGTTGGAGCCTCCTGTAGGTTGGTGCCTGCAGAAAATTGATGGGAGTTGGAGCTTCCTTGCAAGTTGTAGCTTGCAGAATTGAGGTAGGAGCCTCCTGTAGGTTGGTGCCTACAGAAAATCAGTGGTGAGAGGGAGTTGGAGGTTGCCTTTGCATCACAACAATAATAAGATGTGGTTTTCTCCCTTTATGGGTTTCCACTTATATCTGGTGTCTCTGTGCATGATGTTTATGTGTTGATATGGCTTATATCATCTACTTAATACTTGCTGCTCTCATATTAATTCTGTTGTTACATTATATTAATACTTGTTTCTCACATTCTAAGATTACTCACATATTAAGTTGAACATGAAATGAAGGTGTAAATAAGTTTTAATGAAAAAGTTTTAAAAGTCCATGAATGTGTTAAACTGATTCACCCCCCCCCCCCTCTTATTTTAACTAAGGGTTCAACAAAGTGGCCCTCATTTGGAGATCATCATCAAACGTTATTATTTTCTATTCTTTGGTTTGGTTCATACAGGTCTAAGTTTTGGTCGCAAATATTGGTTCATACAGGTCCAAAATTGTAGGGTTTGAAGCTCACATGTGTGTTTAGTGTTTTGGTTTCCGGTCGTAGGCTTGTTAGAGGGAAATTTCGGTTACAACCGTAGGAACACAAGCTCATGAGTGCAGTTGGAGGATTTCAACCACACACACATACACTCTCTAAGTGTAGTTGGATACTAGAGTTTTATTTTTCAGTTGACCATAGAATTCGATAGTTGGTTGCAAACAGGAACAATTGACTGCATGCTTCTAAATCGGGGTTTTGATTATTAGCATTGTTGGGTTCATCTCATGGATGTTGTTTAGTTTATTTTTCTAGATAGGTTTGTGGTTGAATATATGGATCATTGCACTATTTATTTTCTGAAACATTCAATGATAATCTCATAAGAATAATAATTTGAAAGGGTTTTACCCATAGTGGGTTTTTCATTGGTCTCCGAGTAATCCTGCTATCTCTATGTGTGAATGCTTTTCTTCTATTATTCCATTATGTTCCAATGCATTGGTGATGATATTATTCTTTCTATATAATTTCATATGTTGTTAATAATGTTATGATGCTATGGGGTGAATTCAATGTGTAAATAATGAAATGAAATTATCTAAAGAAAAGAACTACATATCCCTAATAAAATTAACATTCCTCCCATGATTACTCAAAATCCCTAAGTCTCACTTGGGCTTCTTCCTAGGTCCCTCTAATGGAGCGAAAACCGTACTTGAAGAATGATTGTCTTACAAATTCCGTAGAGAGGTCTTGCCTCATATTGGAAACCATGATCTAAGGCATAATCATTATTATTTAATATCCCTAACCCTAGGTCTAGGCCTTCATCATAGATATTTCTTGGAGAGCCTTTAGCTTCTCTTGAAGCATTTGCCCCTAATTGAACCCCTCCTTGAATGGGCTTTGGAAATCACTTCATACCTTGTCATTGATCCCATAATTTCAGGTGATTTCCTTCATACCGAGACTCCTCCCATCGATGAAAATCCGTAAAGAGCAAGGGGCACTGATTGAGGTGACAGTGGGTCTTTGTCCCATTGTTTCCATTAGGTCTAGTAGTTGTCCCTTAGGTACCCCTGCTAGATTGTGTGGCAACACAAGCAAAAGCAACTCAATGGGGGGTAGTACCAAAACCCTCAGCTACCATTTTACATGGTGACCTTGGAGATGATAACATCAATATATTCCTTAGAGGCACGAAAGTGTGTCTCGATGAAGATCCATAATGTCCTCATGCACAATTGGGGTTTTCATTTTATTTTCAATGATGTATAGGTGGCTATAGGAATGGAGGATCATTACAAGGTATTAACCAACATATCACAATGATAAAGGTTTGATTATGGCAAGGAAACACACACTTTGATGCAGATTGGTGATGTCCCTTGGACTAAAGTGTTCAATGATAATTTATTGATTTTTTTTCAACCATGTAAAATACAATCAAGTTTAGGATTTAAATTCTCGAAGATTTACCATGCGAAATGAACATGGGTGAGAGTTTGTTGTTGGGCCTAGAGTTGTCTAAGACCAAGGGCTTGGATGGGTGGATGAGAGCTCTTAGATAGAGTGTATGAAAGTGATAGGATGGTGGCATAAGCCCCTTGTATATATATATATATAATGGAGTTGAATTTTTTTCTAATTGTATATAAATGGGCATAAGACTTTAAGACCTTCTTAGGCATAAATAGTACCCCTAATAAATTACCATTAAAGTTTGTAAGTAGATATAGGTGAAGGAATGTTATGGACTTTGCTAGAGATAAGACTTTTAGGTTTGACCAAATTTGATGAAAAAAATTATATAATAACATAGACTAATTATCCACAAAATATAAAATCATCCTTATTACATTAAAGATTAATTAAACAAAAAATTTTTATATAATTTAACTATTATAAAATATTGCCAAAAATTTTCAACGTTTCAACTTTCGACATATTTAATTAGGAATTAAAAAATATTTTTATTTAAAAAAAATTAACCAAATTTTATAAATTATATTATAAATTCCCACCTAAGTTTTTACAAAGCATTGATGTCTTTCCCATTTTCTTCACCTTCAACCATAAAAATAGCCTGACTGGTTAAGTGGGTACGAGACCCTATCAAGGAAACAGTTAAGGGTTAAGGGCAAGACCCAAGCCCAAAATAATTAAATACAACTCTTTAATGCTTCTATTTGAATATCAGTTGCAGCCAATTTTCATAAATGCTTCTCTCGCACATGTATCATACGTGTTAAGCCAATTTGTGACTTTTTGTTTACAAAGTCACATAAACATGATACATGGATTTGAACATACGTTTTCATTAACCAACAAAAAAATTATGGTTTTTCTAAATTGCATGTCTGTTCAACCTCTCCCTTCAATTGCTTTAAAAAGTCAACATAAACATGATCAATGAATTTGACAGGAAAATTCTTATGATTTTCTAAATTGCAAGTTTAATCATCTATTGAATTTAAAATTTGTTTATAAAGGGATTTTAAAATTTCGAGATTGAATCTTGATTTCTGTTATTTACACTGTTTATTTTTACTATATATATAGATTCAACACTCTAAAAACTCTATATTATTTCGATTGTGCAAGATTATTTATCAAATTTCTATTTTTAATGATTTTTTGTTGAATTTTAGAAAAACTAAACCAAAAAAATACACTATAAAAACTTTCAAAAAATCACACTAAAAATAACTCATTTATAAAACCAGCCAAAACTTAAAACTATGGATTTGAACATAGGTTTTCACTTTAAAAAAATTATGAATCTTTGAATTACACGTATGTTCATCCTTTGACTTCAGTTTGTTTACAAAGTCAGCATAAACCTGTGATATGGATTTGAATGCAGGATTCCATTTTTAAAAAATTATAATTTGTTTTACCTGCGATGTGCATGGTTAACGTTCTAGGATGATTTTTTTTTTTTTTCTTAGAAAGAAAAAAACGCCGTATTTTATATTAGATATAAGAAACAATACATCATTGCAAATGGATAGGCCATAGCCCATCAGTGCATGGTCCTCATAACAGAGATAAGTCAAAAATCATAGCAAAGAAATAAACATGGGAAATAAAGATATAACCCATCAGAAACATAGAAGCAATTGATTGACCCCATTGCTTCACAGAATATACAGAGAGAAACAATATAACTATAAAATAAAAACTGTTCAGAAACCTGAAGAAATTTGTCTGCCTCGGAGGGGGTCGAAGATGAATAGGATATGCAGGCTCGCTTGCAGCGTGTTTAGGCTCACTTGATATGAAAAACAAAAAGATGAAGGCCCACTGAAAAGAAAACGTAGGGAGGGATAGTACCTAGTACAGGGAGATTGCCTCCAAAGCAAATATATATGTCGGCTCGCTTCCACAGGTCATGGCTCGCATGTAGAACCATAGAAGAAAACAAAAAGACCGATATAAACAAACAATCAAAATCAGGGTATGTGAACTTTGTTGTGCCATATAACTGCTCCATCAAAGTATTGAGCAATGTTCAGGATACCCCTTTCCATACCAATACCCAGTTTAGATAATCTATCAGCTCGAGTATTGTTTTCCCTGTAAATGTGATGGATAGGGGGAGAATGAATCTTCACCCATAGGCCCCGAGCACGCATGAACCATCCAGAACATCTGCGCGAAGAGAGGGTAGATTGTCCCATGATAGCATCAACTATGATTTTGGAGTCCCCATAGAAATGTGCCCCCACCAACCCTAGATTTTTCGCAGCCCACGGTCCACTCCATAGGGCCATTAGTTCCGCCAAATTGTTTGTGCCCAAGCCACCATTCCACCAGATGTGAATTCTTTCAGTTTTGGAGAGTTTTATCCAAACTCCACACCCAATTACCCCATCCAAATAGGCACCATCAAAGTAAATTGCAGGAATAACAATGGGATGGGGGTGAAAACACTTGGATTCATCAGAAAAAATCAGATTTTTAGGAGCTCTGCAGTCTGTCCATTTCATAATAGCTTCATAGATGCGTTGGGTGGAGATAGATCTTCCTTCAAAAATAGCGAGCTAGATTTCCCATATTAAGAATAAGGGGAGGGACTAAAAGGCACCATCCAGAAGATCCCATTTCTTAACCGCATCTATGAAATTCACCGAATTCTAACCTTCATTAAAATGGAATGGGGTGAAAAGTCCCCAAATGATCCTAGCAAAAGGGCAAGAAAAGAATAAATGCACTGATGATTCACAGTCAAGAAGACATAGAACACATCTGCTTGGACCGGAAACACCTCGTTTGATTAGGCCCTCCCATGAAAGTATTTTGTTCTTCCAGACTAACCAGCCAAATAGCATAATTTTAGTAGGAATATTTCTATGCCAAAAGCTTTCAAAGCCGAGTTCAGTGTGTTCTAAAACCGCAAAAGTATTGATATTGAAATATATGCTTTTTACCATAGGGGCATATTTTTTATACATGCCTTCCCAAACAACCTTGTCACCCTCCAATGAAAAGCAAAGACCAGCCAGACTAATATTTGTAATGAGATGACCCCATTCGCATGCATCCTGAGTAGAGAGGCCAATCTATGAAGAGGATTTGAACACTGACGCACTTTGTTCCCAGCACAAGATGGCCTGTGAAAGATAAAAGATGCCCATTTGGGTGAGCCTATGGCTCAAACCAGGATATAGTCTCAGAATATCGGTCATACCACTTATTTTATCCCTGTGAATAAGAATATTCTATCCATTCCCAAAACGCCATGCCAATCCATCTGCGAGAATATGTGTAATATTTCTGAAGCTATTCCAAATCGCCAACATGGAAACCGGGAAAGGAAACTGATTGGCATATATGAGCCACATGGGATCTCCCCTTATATACTTGCACCCGACAACTTTGGACCATATCCTCACATGATTTAAAGCCCTCCATAGAGATTTTGTAAGGAGAGCCGAATAGAGAGCCCGTGTATTTATAATCCCCCAACCCCCCATACTTTTCGGGCAAAAAAGAATTTCTAGCTTGCATAGATGGTACTTCTTTGTCATAGAAGCTCCACCCCATAAAAATTGTGCAATGAGCGAATTAATCTGTGTGATGATGCTCTCAAGGATATAGAAGAGATGTCCCCAGTATACAATATATTGAGCAAGAACCGTCTAGATGAGAACATATTGACCTCCAAGGGATAGCCATTTATGGGTCCATTTTGATATCTTTTGTTTGAATTTTTCAATAAGCCAGTTCCAATCCTTAATATAATAACTACATGGTTTTATTCTAAAACCAAGATACATGAAGCCCTCAGTCGCATTGCTAACCTTCACCCCCATAAAACTGGCTATAAAAGGGATTTCGGCCTCATCCCCATATTCATAAATAAGAAAAGACTTATCCTTCTTAATGTATAATCCGGAGTCAGCAGCAAAACAATTTAACATGTAATGAACATAAAACCAATGGTTCCTTCGAAGAGCACCAAAAATGAGTAAATCATCAACAAAAAGATAATGTGATACACTTACAGTGCTGGAAAAAGAAAATCCAGAAATGAAACCAGCCGAAGATGCCATCTTCACGAGATGACTGAACCCATCCATAATAAGAATGAAGATCAAAGGCGAAAGAGCACATCCTTGATGTAGCCCTCGCTCAGCATCGAAAAAGGGGGTCGACATTCCATTGATAATTACAACATATTTAATAGTTGTGATGCATCCCATGAACCATCAAATGGAGGCAATCGGAACTCCAATCTTCATAAGCATCAGGTGTATAAAGGACCAGTCAGCACAGTCGTATGCTTTTAGAAGATCAACTTTAAAAATGATTCCATATTGTTTCTGGACGTGCATGGAATGCATCACTTCCTGTGCAATGGCAATAGCATTGTGTATAGACTGACCTTCGAGAAAACCATATTGCTCCAAGGATATAGCATATGAGAGCATCTTTCGAATCTTATTTGCTATGATTTTAGATGTTATTTTGTAGATTACATTACAAATTGCAATAGGTCTGAAATCCTTAAATGTACCAGGGTCGGAGATCTTCGGAATCTACGTCAGAAAAGTAGAGTTCATATTGGATGGAATGTGCCTTATGATCCGTCCTTGTTCCACTATGGTGACAAGCTCATCCGCCAGTAGATCAATGAAATGGATGAAAAACTCTGTCGGCCACCCATCCGGCCCCGATAATTTATCATTGGTGAAACTCTTTAGGGTCATTGTGACTTCATCTAATGTGATAGCCGCTGAGAGTGAGTTATTCGCCGCCTCATCAAACATAATGGGAAAATGCTGTAAAACCCATTGTTGGCACCCCGGACTAACCCTTTCATCCACTTTTTAAAAAGTAGAGAAATGATTATAGGCCACCTTCATGATCTCCTTTGTAGTCGAGACCTTCATCCCATCTTTATCCTGGATTTTCCATATGGCGTTTTTATTCCTCCTAGCATTGGCAGATTTATGGAATAATTTTTTGTTTTGATCGCCCTCTTTCAACCAATTTATTCTTCTTTTCAGCTTCCAAGAAACTTCCTCGATCCTGAGAATCTCCAATTTTCGCTTTTGTAGCACCGAAATCCTATTATATTTAGCCAAGTCAGGAGCCGATGAGGTGAATTTTTGATAAATACTATTTAGCTCTTCATTAATACTTATGATTTTAGAATGAAGAGTATCCTTCTTTCTGATCTCCCATTCCTTCATCCTTCTTTTTAGCTCTTGTAATTTATGGTGAAAACCTACCCATCCATAAGAATCCCCAGAGGGAGGAAATTCATTCCAACATTTCGTACCACACTGTTGTATTTAGGGTCCTCCAGCCACACATGATTGAATTTTAAAGGAATCGCCCGACTCCTTTGTTCAGCCCGCCAAGATAAGATGATTGGCATGTGGTCCGATATTTCAAAGACTATAACCCCATATTCAAGTTCTCCCATCAATGATAGAATTGAAACACAAACCATGACTATGTCAAGCCTTTTTCCAATAAAATCACTCCCCAAGCAATGATTAGTCCACGTGGGAATGACAGGAGAAGGGCGGATATATTTGAGTCCAGCACGTTCCATCATGGAGCCCACTTTTCTGGCCAAAGGGTCCCTTCTAGCCTTTTGACCCCACGATTCATCAGCAGATAGGGTGACATTATGGTCACCCATAACAATCAGATTTGTCAAACAAAAAACAGTTGAAGAATAAATTATATCCCAAAAAACAGTTCGGTCGTGACAAGGGGCATACAGATTAATGATGTTGATAACACCTGACATACCCTTGATTCTACCAGAGAGAATGATCCCTCCAATGAACCTGTAAGCTCTAAAATCAGCAAAAGAGGGATTCCATATAGCCAATAAACCCCCATCATGACCATCTGCATGAACTGCAGCCGCATGCCATCCCAGAAATATCTTCATGAATGAGGAAATTGCCTTTTCACGACAGCATAAGGTTTCTTGAATCAAAACAATGTTTGGAAATCTTTCGGAAAAAATATCCTGCAGGCGAATGAGTTTGTCGAGGTCACCTATACCCCGTAGATTTAAGGAAATGATGTGAGTCATTTGTCACCCCCAGAAGGGTTGCCTGCTCTAAGCGCCCTTTGATTAATCAGTTCAGAAATAGGAACATCAACAAGATCGAGAAGCTCATCACGAAAGAGTGTTTTAGACTTCAAACGGCCTCTGAAGTGTCTGGTCTTGGCTATGGTCGTTTTACGTACAGTGATGTTCTTCCCGGACTCTGGAGAAATGACAATCCCCATCTCTTTGGGAATATTGTCAAACACCGTTAGAGCAGCAAGGTCCAGGAGTGGATTCCCTAGAAAGGTATCTATGTCACTCCCAACAATGTTTTTGGGGGAGTCATCCAAAATATTCGGTAGAGAAGAGTGGGGAGATGACGTAGGGGAAGCCCATTCAAGAGGGGGAATCGATGGTGAGGTGGAGATAGGTGCAGCAGGGGAGCATGATGGGGGAGGGACATGTGAAGGCACAAATAAACTGACATTGGCCGAAAGATTACTAGGTGGGGAGATAGAAAAGAATGATAGACCTTTTTTTTGTGCCTCTGCATTAGGCATGCAGGCTTGTGGTGAAGGGGGCGGAGGCGAGATAAAAGGGGAGAAAGGTGCTATACCACAGGCCGAATATTGAGAGGTATTGGGCACAGACCAAACAAGGTTTAAGGAGGAAATCCGACCATCATTAGACAGAGTATGCTTATGGGAAGACCCCTCCCCCAAATTCGGCACCGCAACCCCATTCTGACCCGCCATTCTGGAAATCCCATCCAAGACATTTGTGGCCGAGAACCTTCCATTAATCAAATCAAACTCTACCCCAGCTTGAGAAACCCCATCATCATTAATCAAGATAGTTCTATCACTTTTTTCGCTAGCAGAGGCATATATCTCATCATCAGAGGAGGGAATAGAATTACCTGTGACAGGATCCACTGAGCACCCCACGGGATCTTCGTAAGCCCCATCGTCATCAGAAATTGGATTATTTTCCAAATGTGCTGAATTCCCTCGCAGATGCATCGGACAACTAGCTTTGAGGTGCCCCGTGCGGTGGCATATGAGACAATGAAAAGGGACGCCCTAGTAATCCACCCGTTGCCGATGTCTCCTCATGCCCCAAACCAGATCAATATCAACAGGAATACCACCTGATAAATTGACCTCTACCAGAATCCAGGCAACACGCTTATCACTAGGCCCCAAAATACTAGGGTTAATGTACTCTGTGCGATCAATTGAGTTCCCAATAGCCCGCAGAGCTTTGAGCGTCCAGAACTCTAGAGGCAGCCCCGAGAGCTTTACCCACACAGTCTTATTCTTGGGAGCCTCCAAAGTCGGATTAAAACCAAGATACCAGGGCAAGAGTTGTAGAAAACTCTTCCCACATACCCATGGCACATTAATAATCCTGTCAACATCTAGTTCATTTAGAAAATGAATGTTAAACCAATTGTTAAGAAGTAGACTAACTTTTGGAGTATATCCCACAATGGGACACCAATACTTATTAGCCCATTCCACCATGTCGACCACATTCCCATCAGCAAATAACCATTGCCCAATGAGTGCTCGCTTTCTAAGACTGGTAACCCACCCCCATAGGTCGTCATATTCTAAGACAACCTCCTTCACATCCATGGCTGGTTTGTAATAGGATAAATGAGCTTGTTTTTTCCTCCGTCGACCCCTACCATCAACACCAGAGCACGAGTTCCGCTGATAACAATGACCTGGAGGAGCACCGAGGACACTAAAGCCGAAAGGAGCATTCACCGACTGAGCAATCAGACGAGATTCAAGTTCAAATTCAGCCTGCCACCTACTTTCCGCAGCCACTGTAGCTGCGATCATCTCCTCCTGGGTAGAGGTGTTGGATGACAGCAAATCAATCTTGTCTGTCATCCTTGATAAAACATATACCAACTTTCCTCTCCAGTGACACGAGGCGCGATGATCAGAGGTACGATACTTGTCACAACAAATGACGAGAGAAAGAAATGGTGGTAGCTCCAATCAAGACACCCACGCCGTAAAAAAGGTGAAAAAGGACAAGCCAAATGAATGTTCATTATTCTTCATAAATAGTCAACTACCATTTTATACCATCGAAGCACCCACATGATATATAAAAACAATCCACTAACATCGAGAGAGACTACCATAAATGGCAACCACCACCGGCATAAGAATAAGCCTCGATAAGAAGAAATCTGCAGGCGAGATCAATCAGCACGCGTCCACTGACACATCTTAATGGAAACCTAATAGACGCCCTCTGGTACTATATACCACCTATCAGCCCAACGTCACTCAAACGTCCGTCCAGACCTTCAAAAATTATGGTAGCCAATCGATTAGAAAAAAGGTGGCCTTCAAAATAGACATCGGAAAAAACCAGATCCTCCCTCGAAGAAGTTATACATGGAAATAGCAACAACAGATACATCCGGGACACGTCCACCACTTGGAAGCAAAATGAACACCGAAATTTTTACATGGTCGAGATATAATTAAAGATTCAATCCATTTACCCCACAGGAAGTACAATTTAGAAAAACCTTTGAAATTTTGTTGTTTCTCCTCAGAGGAGGATGATTGTGAGGAATCACTATCCTGTAGACCTAGCATATGATCTACGACCAATGTTATATAGAGCAGCTAAAATAAGTATTGTTGTGTATACTAATGCAGTAATCAGCACCAGTTCACTAAAATCTGATGTATTCATCAAGCATGAAGAGCATTACTAAACATGGAAGAAAACATCAATGTATTGTGAAAGAAGAGTATATACAAAATCTTATATCAAGTCTTCAATGCAATCCATTCAGGACCCTCAGACCTAAATACTTCTATCCCAGCGAAAACACTATCCCCTAAGGACTCATAGAACCTCGAACCCAGCAATCTCCACCATCCAAACGCAGTCCACCCTCATGGAATGAATTCAAGCACTCCTTCCAATAAGCATTGAAAGATAGTGGTGAGACCTTGAAACAAAAGAAAACTGCAACTAGAAGAACACACCTTTTTTAAGAGAACCTCGGACCATTAAACTTCATTCCCCTCATAAGCATAGTACTTACATATGGAAATTAACCCAGTCCTCCATGTTTGCTCACCTTATCCCTCCTGGCTCCTCACAATCCCTCTCACTCAACAAAGTCGAGAGTTACCTTCCATGGCCAGTCCAACGTTCTAGGATGATGAAAAGTCCACAGATTTTATTTTTTTTTGGATGACAAACTATTTACGGAGTGATTTATCGGTCAAATATAATTAAAAATTCCTCAATTTGCTTCATTAAAATTGGATTCGCGATGAGATAAAATTTGGGTAATTGTTTATCATGACGCAATTTATCCATCAAATATAATTAAAAATACTAATGTTATTGTCAACTTTTTTCATTAAAATTGTAAAAAAGGCCTATAAAAATCAGATTGGACGTCTTTATCATTTTGAAATTGATATCTGGGATTGACAACTTATTATTTAGCTTAACTGGTAGTCAGCAAGTAGATTAGGTATAATTCGCAAGTGAAATATTGCTTCTTCATCTTATATGCATGTGATCTTGTTATATTTCTATGTAGTTAAGGAATATATATATGATTTAGAAATTTATTTAGATGTATATATTTTATTATATTAACTTGTAAATTATATATATATATATATATATATATATATATATATATATATATATATATATATATATATATATATATATATATATATATAATTTGTTAAATTAGTAGGGAGACGGTTATCATTGGTTGTTATTCAAGTTGATTTATCATTTTTATTCAAGAAAAATCATGACACTTGAAATTACTTCATTGGAGATCCTTAAGGGGGTCTTGGCCCATTAACCTATACATATTTCCTTACTTCCTAGGAAAACAAACTCTTAACCAAACAAAAGAAATTTTAGAGCTATATATATATATATATATATATATATATATATATATACAACATTCTTACTATGTTCTTCAAAACATAACAAGTAAGTACCACACTTTAAGAAAATGGAGATAAACATTTACAAGAGAAAAAAGAAGAAACATTGAAAGGCCATGAAATGTCTTCTCTAAAACATAAATTTAATAGATTCAATTTTCTCATCATTCATGAGCCCACGACGATAGAATTTGGAGATCCATAAGGTGGCAAAGGTGGTGTACAACCAGAAGCAACTCAATGGGGGGTAGTGCAAAAACCCTTTGCTACCATTTTGCATGGCGACTTTAAAGATGATAACATCAATATTATCCTTAGAGGCATGTAAGTGTATCTAGATGATGCTCCATAATGACCTCGCGCACACTTGGGGTTTGCATTTTATTTTCACTGATGTATGGGCGGTTAGAGGAACGTTGGATAATTACAAGGTATCTGTTAGAGTCGGTCTTGTCAGTCCTCCGTCAGAGATCATTTCGCTTTCTGCATTTCATTTTTAGGTGTCTCGCTCGATTCACTCAAATTGCATTTCACTAGGGAGCATGCCATAATATGAACGGAAAGACCTGGTCACTCATTCACCCCTTATGCCTTGTCCTGCTGGCTCAGCTTTGTTCATTAAGTCAGTCTTGAAATCATTTACAGTCTTGTTTTTGTCACTTGATAAGCAAAGAGTCAACTTGGTCATTAGGTCTAGGGTTTGCAAATTGTTATTCTCAAAGTGTTCAATAAAGCCTGTAGGCTAGAAGGAGGTTCAATAAGTTATCATTTCAAGATTCTCATCATTAATGATGCTGAAGGACATTTCTTCTTCAAAACTCTGTTTTGAAGAAGAAATCATTAAGTTTGCTTAATACATGATTGATAATGTTTTTCAAGTTTTACAGTTCTTCAGGCAGCCCTAGTCATCTTGCTAGGTTCAGCAGCTCCTATCCCTATAAAAATCAACCAAGAAGCCATCATTCAAAGTCAGCAAATCAACGAGGAAATAAAAGGAATAGAACTTGTTTCAGAACACTAGAAAATGGGTTTCTAAACATAAAATTGAAGTCGTTGATCATATTAGATATTTTGATGTTTTGAAAATCCATTGGTACACCAAGGGATCAATTGAAGTCAAATTTGGAGGTTGAAGAAAAAACTGCAATTTGAAAGAGGCCGTGATTGTGTTGAAAGTTTGAGCGCGGTGCACACAAAGGAGGCGCGGCGCATTGGGAAAAATTTCACAGTGTACATTAACACTGGCGTGGCGCACCCATATGGCGCAGCGCGTGGGGATTCCACGCAGCGCACATGCCCGGAGCAACAAATTTCATCAGTACAGCCATAAAATTCAAATGTCTCGGTCCTATTTGTCCTATTTAATTCCAAATCATCTTATGGAAACGTGGACTGGGGTTATTACAGATAGGTGGCTGCCAAAATCTCAGTTCAATATGAAAGTTAATGTCAACCCAGTTTCAAAATCCACTATGGAACAGCAGCAATCTCAGCCTTTTCAACCACCTGTTGCGCAAACATAGTTACAGCACTTGCAGTATCATGGAATGATAAAGACTGTTTTTCCCGAACCTGCTCCAGCATCAACAGTTGCGCATCAAGAAGGATGGTGAAGTATTAGATTAGATCAATTTGGATAGGTGAAGACACATATTTATAGGTTGTTACTTGTGATTTTGTTCTGGACCATCCATCTGTCTCTCGACAACATACTGCTGTTGCGCAACATAAAAATGTTAGCCTTGCAATCGATCGAAGACCCCGAATTCAGCTTGGAAGACACCAGCGTGAGTTCCACAAGTTTCCAGCAAACTCAGATGCTCCCCCTATTTTGTAATTTGCATTTCAATATATAATCATTATACCACCTAAAAAATTGTCGAAACAAGTCAAAGTATTCATTTAAATAGAGATGTGTTCGCTGGTATTGAAGGACGTGTCTGACAGCAGTGGATGTAATGGCTTGAATAAAAGGTTGACTAATGGTGGATTTGAGGCAGAAGTTGGTGTATATTGCGTTTATGCGAGGGAGCAATATATGCAAAGGGAAAGGGTCCTGCTTTTCTATGGGCAATATACAAACTTAGAGCTCCGTGAGCATTATGTATTCATTCTCAGTGATAATCCAAATGACAAGATTTATATTGACTTGGATCATGATGTGTCGACTGTGAAACAGTGGGAGAGGAATCACCTTTATTTGCAGTGGGATGGCAAACTTTCATTTTCCTTGCTAGCCGCTTTACGATATCATACAGCACCACCAAATCTTCGCAAGGCAATTGGGCATCTTGCATTTTCAGGATTGCAAATATCTGTTGAAAATGACACAATTGTCAATAAGTGGCTTCTAGAGAGATGTGAAAACCTTATTACAAAGCTACCGACAACAATAGAGGAAGATGAATTACTACAGGAAATAATCAACACGTGCCTTGATGCTGATGGGAATTAATTCCTTCTAGAACTTTTGTAGGACGTAGAAAAGGGCAAATGCATATTGCTGGACACTTTTCCCAAATGGTCCAGACTTTGCTCAAAAGGGAAAAATTTAGTTTAAAAGCCATTAGATTTTATTCGAATGGCAAATGTAAATGGAAAGTCAAGACCGAAAACCAAAATTAGGGTGAAGATATCTATCACAGCAGAGCAAAAGGGTTCGATTGCCTATTTTGGTCTTCAGTTGCAATTCCAAAGCTCTACATTACAGTTTCCGCTTTCTTATTGGTCATCAGAGAAATTCAAGGGGAGCGATGTTCTGTTTTTAGAACAGATGAATGGCTTTTTTCTATTTTCATGATTTTAGTTAAAACAACGCCCTATTTTCATCAATTTGTTATCACACATCTGAGCCTATTTATTGTATTATAAAACATTTGTAAAGGGAGATTTCTGGGAGAAGTGTGGAGGAAAAACCCAACGTTTGCATTGTACAGTTTTGGCAGATATTTTAATGAAATGATGCAGCTCTAATTCCTGAGATTCATGTGGTATGAGTTTAGCATAAGTGTTTTCTTACTGTTTCATATGTATCTTGTAATGTTTTACATTTCATTCATAATCATTTCCAGCTGAATGCTTTTAAGTAAGAAAGGTAGAATTCAGTTTACTGCTCTGCCTTGGGAAAGCGTTCATGCTCTGTATGGTTTCTTCTGTCTGAAAAGGATTCATCACACATGCCCTTTTCAGCCTCTCAACTGTCTTTCCACTCCATATTATTCCAAATTTGATTACTAAACTTTCTTCCTGCCTTGCCTCACGAAATAATATGTGTCTTTGATTTAAATTCTCTGCTCATGCTGTTCCTTGGTCCCATACAGCCCAGAAAACCCACGTAAAAATCAAAATACTTCTTTCCTATTTATTTACTAGCCTAAAATCAGTTACATTATAGGTCATCTCACGCCCTATTGGACATCTTTTGCCAAGATAGACCCGGAGAGAGCCCTCTCCTGTCCTCGTAGGGCTAGCTACGAGGCTGAGCATGGTTTGGTGTTGTCCTTCTTCTGCCTTTTCCAGCCTAAGGTGGATTTGGGAACTAACATAGTGGCGACCATGCTAGGGATAGAACTGGTCTGTTGGTTAGTGTTGTTTGATTTATAGCTACAGACGGAGCCTGAAGTCATGCCAGGTAGCCTTCGAACTGCTCTTGCTCTGCGAGTGCATAGTAGATAAATGCTACTTCAGTCGATCTCCGGTCTAGCTTGTAATCGTAACACTTAACTTATAAATTGCCCCAGTACATGTATCAAGTTCAGATCTGATCGTTGATGGTGGACAACGATCAAAAACTACAAGGCTGAAATCATTCACCTGGCGACTCCATTCACTGAAAAATTCAGATATCAATGCTTCATGGTGACTCCACTGCAGATTGTTAAGATGGACCGGATTGCAAGAAGATACGCTCCCATGAGCTGAGATCACATCCCTGGTTTTCCAAATAGGATGCCCAAGTTGGATTGGCTTCAGAATTTGCCTATGTTCAGAAATGTGGAAGGTAATGATGCTGCTCTTCATTTGGTGAAATTTCACATTCATGTGCATAAATTAAAGATCGATTTTCTTGAAGACTGTTTGATGAAAATGTTTATGGCTACTCTGGAGGATGAAGCCCGATCTTGGTATGAAAGTTTTCCATATGCTTCTATTTACTGTTTAAAATATTTTCATACGACATTCTTTGAAAAGTATAAAGAAACATATCCATCCTTGAGTTTAGTTCAGGACTGTTGTAGCCATGTTCATAGTTTCATTGAAGATATTGAGAATTTTTATGGGGATAATGACTTCATGGACGGAGAAATCATGGAGGCTCTGTACGAGAAACCATTTCAGCAACATGAAGAGAACCTAGAGGATACCCATCAAGATGCTCAAGAAACTTTGCAACAGGTTGAAGATCATATGGCTGAAAATGATGAACGAGAGAGTTCTATTTCAGATCTGCCCACAGAAGAAGACAGCGTGCAGGGAAGTCATGTTTCAATTGCAGATTGTGATAATGTCCAGGCAGATTTTTCAGATTCAGATTCAAATCGTGATGACCAAGAATACCTTATGCTGAATCCCATAAAGGAGAATTCTGTTGTTGAAATCACCTGGAATGCAGAAGACACAGTTATGGATCCAAATGTTCTCAGTTCATTAGAACCCAGCTTTCATGTAATCCAGTCAGTTTATACAACACAAGATGAGATTTTCGCTCAAGTAAGTGAAAAATTTTCCTTGAATGAATCATTGGTAGATGATAGAAATGTCATGTTGGAGTTTCAAGAATCATTTGAAGTTTCTTTTCTTATGATTGATGAATGTAATGAGGAATATGATAATCTAGCTGTTATATCATATAAAGATGATCAAAAATATATTCAAACTATAGAAGATCAAAACATTGAGGATTTCCTTTCAGACTCTTCTTCATTTGTCTCATGTTTTGAAATGTTTTTCCAAGAGGAGAGCTACCCATCTATTTATTCAAAATGTTTTGAAGACCAGGAACATACTTTTACTGAAAAACATCATGAAGATAGATCAAAATTAATAGAGATGGATACCTTATTTCTTCGGCAGGAGGTAAATCTTCATGTTTTTCAGGATCCATTGGCAAATCTGTTGCAGTCAGCAGTAAAGGTGATTATTGTTGTATTCAGTGATGAAGGAGATCATGGTCAATTATGTTTTTTGATGCCCAGTTACCAGTATCTATTGTTGACCAGGAGATCTGATCAGGAGAATCAGTCAAGAAGCCATCTGCTTGGTTGGGTACATTGGAAAGCTCATTATACATGATTGTATATATTTCATTAGTCTGCAGGTGGTTGTCATCATGCTTTCAAATCTTGATGAACTGCTGCCTTTTTAAAAAAAGATTTGTAAATACTTGTTTTAGTCAGTCATGAGTCATTTGTGAGTCAGTTTCCAGTCAATAAATTAGTCATGTCGATTTCTTGAAATAATGATTCCGTAGCCCAATGGATGAAGGCACTGGTCTGCTCTCCCAAAGATCTGCCATTCTTGGCACCTCCAGGGAGCTACCATCCCCATTGGAGCCAATGTCAGAGTCGGTCTTGTCATTCCTCCATCAGAGATCATTTCGCTTTATACATTTCATTTTTAGGTGTCTCGCTCGATTCACTCAAATTGCATTTCACTAGGGAGCATGCCATAATCTGAACGGAAAGACCTGGTCACTCATTCACCCCTTATGCCTTGTCCTGCTGGCTCAGCTCTGTTCATTAAGTCAGCCTCGAAATCATTTACAGTCTTGTTTTTGTCGCTTGATAAGCAAAGAGTCAACTTGGTCATTAGGTCTAGGGTTTGCAAATTGTTATTCTCAAAGTGTTCAATAAAACCTGCAGGCCAGAAGGAGGTTCAATAAGTTATTATTTCAAGATTCTCATCATTAATGATGTTGAAGGACATTTCTTCTTCAAAACTCTGTTTTGAAGAAGAAATCATTAAGTTTGCTTAATACATGATTGATAATGTTTTTCAAGTTTTACAGTTCTTCAGGCAGCCCTAGTCATCTTGCTAGGTTCAGCAGCTCCTATCCCTATAAAAATCAACCAAGAAGCCATCATTCAAAGTCAGCAAATCAAGGAGGAAATAAAAGGAATAGAACTTGCTTCAGAACACTAGAAAATGGGTTTCTAAAAATAAAATTGAAGTCGTTGATCATATTAGATATTTTGATGTTTTGAACATCCATTGGTACACCAAGGGATCAATTGAAGTCGAATTTGGAGGTTGAAGAACAAACTGTAGTTTGAAAGAGGCCGTGACTGTGTTGAAAGTTTGAGCGCGGTGCACACAAAGGAGGCGCGGCGCATTGGGAAAAATTTCACAGTGTACATTAACACTGGCGCGGTGCACCCATATGGCGCGGCGCGTGGGGATTCCACGCGGCGCACATGCCCGGAGCAACAAATTTCATCAGTACAGCCATAAAATTCTAATTTCTCGGTCCTATTTGTCCTATTTAATTCCAAATCATCTTATGGAAACATGGACTGGGATTATTACAGATAGGTGGCTGCCAAAATCTCAGTTCAATATGAAAGTCAATTTCAACCCAGTTTCAAAATCCACTATGGAACAGCAGCAATCTCAGCCTTTTCAACCACCTGTTGCGCAAACATAGTTACAACACCTGCAGTATCATGGAATGATAAAGACTGTTTTTCCCGATCCTGCTCCGGCATCAACAGTTGTGCATCAAGAAGGATGGTGAAGTATTAGATTAGATCAATTTGGATAGGTGAAGACACATATTTATAGGTTGTTACTTGTGATTTTGTTCTGGACCATCCATCTGTCTCTCGACAACATACTGTTGTTGCGCAACATAAAAATGTCAGCCTTGCAATCGATCGAAGACCCCGAATTCAGCTTGGAAGACACCAGCGTGAGTTCCACAAGTTTCCAGCAAAATCAGATGCTCCCCCTGTTTTGTAATTTGCATTTCAATATATAATCATTATACCACCTAAAAAATTGTCGAAACAAGTCAAAGTATTCATTTAAATAGAGATGTGTTCGCTGGTATTGAAGGACGTGTCTGATAGCAGTGGATGTAATGGCTTGAATAAAAGGTTGACTAATGGTGGATTTGAGGCAGAAGTTGGTTTATATTGCATTTATGCGAGGGAGCGATATATGCAAAGGGAAAGGGTCTTGCTTTGCTATGGGCAATATACAAACTTAGAGCTCCGTGAGCATTATGTATTCATTCTCAGTGATAATCCAAATGACAAGATTTATATTGACTTTGATCATGATATGTCGACTGTGAAACAGTGGGAGAGGAATCACCTTTATTTGCAGTGGGATGGCAAACTTTCATTTTCCTTGCTAGCCGCTTTACGATATCATACAGCACCACCAAATCTTCGCAAGGCAATTGGGCATCTTGCGTTTTCAGGATTGCAAATATCTATTGAAAATGACACAATTGTCAATAAGTGGCTTCTAGAGAGATGTGAAAACCTTATTACAAAGCTACCGACAACAATAGAGGAAGATGAATTACTGCAGGAAATAATCAACATGTGCCTTGATGCTGATGGGAATTAATTCCTTCTAGAACTTTTGCAGGACGTAGAAAAGGGAAAATGCATATTGCTGGACACTTTTCCCAAATGGTCCGGACTTTGCTAAAAAGGGAGAAATTTAGTTTAAAAGCCATTAGTTTTTATTCGAATGGCAAATGTAAATGGAAAGTTAAGACCGAAAACCAAAATTAGAGTGAAGATATCTATCACAGCAGAGCAAAAGGGTTTGATTGCCTATTTTGGTCTTCAGTTGCAATTCCAAGGCTCTACATTACAGTTTCCGCTTTCTTATTGGTCATCAGAGAAATTCAAGGGGAGCGATGTTCTATTTTTAGAACAGATGAATGGCTTTTTTCTATTTTCATGATTTTAGTTAAAACAGCGCCCTATTTTCATCAATTTGTTATCACACATTTGAGCCTATTTATTGTATTATAAAAAATTTGTAAAGGGAGAGTTCTGGGAGAAGTGTGGAGGAAAAACCCAGCGTTTGCATTGGTACAGTTTTGGCAGAGATTTTATTGAAATGATGCAACTCTGATTCCTGAGATTCCTGTGGTATGAGTTTAGCATAAGTGTTTTCTTACTGTTTCATATGTATCTTGTAATGTTTTACATTTCATTCATAATCATTTCCAGCTGAATGCTTTTAAGTAAGAAAGGTAGAATTTAGTTTACTGCTCTGCCTTGGGAAAGCATTCATGTTCTGTATGGTTTCTTCTGTCTGAAAAGGATTCATCACACATGCCCTTTTCAGCCTCTCAACTGTCTTTCCACTCCATATTATTCCAAATTTGATTGCTAAACTTTCTTCCTGCCTTGCCTCACGAAATAATTTGTGTCTTTGATTTAAATTCTCTGCTCATGCGGTTCCTTGGTCCCACACAGCCCAGAAAACCCAGCGTAAAAATCAAAATACTTCTTTCCTATTTATTTACTAGCCTAAAATCAGTTACATTATAGGTCATCTCACGCCCTATTGGACATGTTTTGCCAAGATAGACCCGGAGAGAGCCCTCTCCTGTCCTCGTAGGGCTAGCTACGAGGCTGAGCGTGGTTTGGTGTTGTCCTTCTTCTGCCTTTTTCAGCCTAAGGTGGATTTGGGAACTAACATAGTGGCGACCATACTGGTATGAAAGTTTGCCATATGCTTCTATTTACTGTTTAAAATATTTTCATACGACATTCTTTGAAAAGTATAAAGAAACATATCCATCCTTGAGTTTAGTTCAGGACTGTTGTAACCATGTTCATAGTTTCATTGAAGATCTTGAGAATTTTTATGGGGATAATGATTTCATGGACGGAGAAATCATGGAGGCTCTATACGAGAAACCATTTCAGCAACATGAAGAGAACCTAGAGGATACCCATCAAGATGCTCAAGAAACTTTGCAGCAGGTTGAAGATCATATGGCTGAAAATGATGAAAGAGAGAGTTTCATTTCATATCTGCCCATAGAAGAAGACAGCGTGCAGGGAAGTCATGTTTCAATTGCAGATTGTGATAATGTCCAGTCAGCTTTTTCAGATTCAGATTCAGATCGTGATGACCAAGAATACCTTATGCTGAATCCCATAAAGGAGAATTCTGCTGTTGAAATCACCTGGAATGCAGAAGACACAGTTATGGATCCAAATGTTCTCAATTCATTAGAACCCAGCTTTCATGTAATCCAGTTAGTTTATACAACACAAGATGATATTTTCGCTCAATTAAGTGAAAAAGTTTCCTTGAATGAATCATTGGTAGATGATAGAAATGTCATGTTGGAGTTTCAAGAATCATCTGAAGTTTCTTTTCTTATGATTGATGAATGTAATGAGGAATATGATAATCTGGCTGTTATATCATATAAAGATGATCAAAAATATATTCAAACTATAGAAGATCAAAACATTCAGGATTGCCTTTCAGACTCTTCTTCATTTGTCTCATGTTTTGAAATGTTTTTCCAAGAGGAGAGCTGCCCATCTATTTATTCAGAATGTTTTGAAGACTAGGAACATACTTTTACTGAAGAACATCATGAAGAAAGATCAAAATTAATAGATATGGATACCTTATTTCTTCGGCAGGAGGTAAATCTTCATGTTTTTCAGGATCCATTGGAAAATCTGTTGCAGTCAGCAGTAAAGGTGATTATTGTTGTATTCAGTGATGAAGGAGATCATGGTCAATTATGTTTTTTGATGCCCAGTTACCAGTATCTATTGTTGACCAGGAGATCTGATCAGGAGAATCAGTCAAGAAGCCATCTGGTTGGTTGAGTACATTGGAAAGATCATTATACATGATTGTATATATTTCATTAGTCTACAGGTGGTTGTCATCATGCTTTCAAATCTTGATGAACTGCTGCCTTTTTTAAAAAAGATTTGTAAATACTTGTTTTAGTCAGTCATGAGTCATTTGTGAGTCAGTTTCCAGTCAATAAATTAGTCATGTCGATTTCTTGAAATAATGATTCCATAGCCCAATGGATGAAGGCACTGGTCTGCTCTCCCAAAGATCTGTCGTTCTTGGCACCTCCAGGGAGCTACCATCCCCATTGGAGCCAATGTTAGAGTCGGTCTTATCAGTCCTCCGTCAGAGATCATTTCGCTTTCTGCATTTCATTTTTAGGTGTCTCGCTCAATTCACTCAAATTGCATTTCACTAGGGAGCATGCCATAATCTGAACGGAAAGACCTGGTCACTCATTCACCCCTTATGCCTTGTCCTGCTGGCTCAGCTCTGTTCATTAAGTCAGTCTTGAAATCATTTACAGTCTTGTTTTTGTCGCTTGATAAGCAAAGAGTCAACTTGGTCATTAGGTCTAGGGTTTGCAAATTGTTATTCTCAAAGTGTTCAATAAAGCCTGCAGGCCAGAAGGAGGTTCAATAAGTTATCATTTCAAGATTCTCATCATTAATGATGTTGAAGGACATTTCTTCTTCAAAACTCTGTTTTGAAGAAGAAATCATTAAGTTTGCTTAATACATGATTGATAATGTTTTTCAAGTTTTACAGTTCTTCAGGCAGCCCTGGTCATCTTGCTAGGTTCAACAGCTCCTATCCCTGCAAAAATCAACCAAGAAGCCATCATTCAAAGTCAGCAAATCAAGGAGGAAATAAAAGGAATAGAACTTGCTTCAGAACACTAGAAAATGGGTTTCTAAACATAAAATTGAAGTCGTTGATCATATTAGATATTTTGATGTTTTGAACATCCATTGGTACATGAGGATCAATTGAAGTCGAATTTGGAGGTTGTGGAACAAGCGTAGTTTGAAAAAGCGTGAGCGTATTGAAAAGTTTGAGCATGACGCACGTAAGGGCGCGGCGCATAGAATGCGCCGGCGCATTGGGGAAAAATTTCATGGTGTACATTAACTGTGTGTGAGCGCCTGCCTGCCAGCACGGCGTGTGGGGGTTCCACGCGCGCACGTACTCGAGCAACAAATTTCATCATTACGACCATAAAATTCAAATGTCTCGGTCCTATTTGTCTATTTAATTCCAAATCTCATCTTGTGGAAATATTAATTTGAAGTTATTACGGTTAGGTGGGCACATGAAAATCTCGATTCGATATGAAAATTAATGTCAATCCAGTTTCAAAATCGACTATGGAACAGCAGCAATCTCGGCCTTTTCAACCACCTGTTGCGCAAACATAGTTACAGCACCCGTAGCATCATGGAATGACAAAGACTGTTTTTCCCGAACCTGCTCCGTCATCAACAGTTGCGCATCAAGAAGGATGGTGAAGTATTAGATTAGATCAATTTGGATAGGTGAAGACACATATTTATAGGTTGTTACTTGTGATTTTGTGCTGGACCATCCATTTGTCTCCCGACAACATACTGCTATTGCGCAACATAAAAATGTCAGCCTTGCAATCAATTGAAGACCCCGAATTCAGCTTGGAAGACACCAGCGTGGGTTCCACAAGTTTGCAGCAAACTCAGATGCTCCCCCTGTTTTGTAATTTGCATTTCAATATATAATCATTATACCACCTAAAAAATTGTCGAAACAGGTCAAAGTATTCATTTAAACAGAGATGTGTTCGCTGGTATTGAAGGAAGTGTCTGACAGCAGTGGATGTAATGGCTTGAATAAAAGGTTGACTGATGGTGGATTTGAGGTAGAAGTTGGTGCATATTGCCTTTATGCAAGGGAGCGATATATGCAAAGGGAACGGGTCCTGCTGTGCTATGGGCAATATACAAACTTAGAGCTCCTTGAGCATTATGGATTCATTCTCAGTGATAATCCAAATGACAAGATTTATATTGACTTGGATAATGATATGTCGACTGTGAAACAGTGGGAGAGGAATCACCTTTTTTTGCAGTGGGATGGAAAACCTTCATTTTCTTTGCTAGTTGCTTTACGATATCATACAGCACTACCAAATCTTCGCAAGGAAAATGGGCATCTTGCGTTTTCAGGATTGTAAATATCTGTTGAAAATGACACAATTGTAAATAAGTGGTTTCTAGAGAGATGTGAAAACCTTATTACAAAGCTACTGACAACAATAGAGGAAGATGAATTACTGCAGGAAATAATCAACAGGTGCCTTGATGCTGATGGGAATCAATTCCTTCTAGAACTTTTGCAGGACGTAGAAATGGGAAAATGCATATTGCTGGACACTTTTCCCAAATGGTCCAGACTTTGCTCAAAGGGGCGAAATTTAGTTTAAAAACCATTAGTTTTTATTAGAATGACAAATGTAAATGGAAAGTCAAGACCGAAAACCAAAATTAGGTGAAGATATCTATCCATAGTGACAAAGGTTGCCTATTTTGGTCTTCGGTTGCATTTCAAGAGCTCTACATTACGGTTTTGCTTTCTTATTGGTCATCGAGAGAAGTTCAAGGGGAGCGATGTTCTATTTTTAGAACGGATGAATGGCTTTTTTCTATTTTCATGATTTTAGTTAAAACATCGCCCTATTTTCATCGATTTGTTATCACACATCCAATGTTATCACACCTCTGAGCTTATTTATTATTGTAATCATTTGTAAAAGGGGAGAGTTCTGGGAAACGTGTGGACGAAAAACCCAGCGTTTGCATTGTACAGTTTGGCAGAGATTTTAATGAAATGATGCAGCTCTGGTTCCTGAGATTCCTGTGGTATGAGTTTAGCATAAATGTTTTCTTACTGTTTCATATGTATCTTGTAATGTTTTACATTTCATTCATAATCATTTCCAGCTGAATGCTTTTAAGTAAGAAAGGTAGAATTCAGTTTACTGCTCTGCCTTGGGAAAGCGTTCATGTTCTGTATGGCTTCTTCTGTCTGAAAAGGATTCATCACACATGCCCTTTTCAGCCTCTCAACTGTCTTTCTATTCCATATTTTTCAAATTTGATTGCTAAATTTCCTGCCTGTCTTGCCTCACGAAATAATTTGTGTCTCTGATTTAATTTCTCTACTCATACTGTTCCTTGGTCCCATACAACCCAGAAAATCCAGCCTAAAAATCAAAATACCTCTTGCCTATTTATTTACTAAATGAAAATCGCTTACATTATGCATTATAGGTCATCTCACGCCCTATTGACATCTTTTTGCTGATAGACCTTGAGAGAGTTCTTCTCGGGCCCTCGTAGGGCTAGCTACGAGGTTGAGCGTGGTTTGGTGTTGTCCTTCTTCTGCCTTTTTCAACCTAAGGTGGATTTGGGAACTAACAGTATCAACCAATAGATCACAATGATAAATGGTAGATTATGGCAAGGAAACACGATGATGATCCATAATGACCTCGTGCACACTTGGGGTTTGCATTTTATTTTTACTGATGTATGGGTAGCTAGAGGAATGTTGGATAATTACAAGGTATTAACCAATAGATCACAATGATAAATGGTAGATTATGGCAAGGAAACACACTCTTTGATGCGGACTAGTGATGTCCCTTGGAAATTTTTCAATGATAATTTATTGATTTTTTTTCAACCATTGATAATATCATAAGTTTAGAATTTCAGTTCTCTAAGATATACCATGTGAAATCAATATGTGTAATAGTTTTTAGTGGACCTAGAGTTGTCTAATACAAATGTTTGGATGAGTGAAGGAGAGCATTGATATAAAGTGTATGAAAGTGACAAGATAATGGCATAAATGCCTTGATAGCAACAACAAACATATATATGAATGAGTTGATTTTTTTTAATTGTATATAAATGGGCATAAGACTTTAAAACCTTGTTTGGTATAAGCAGTACCCTTAATAAATTACTAGTAAAGATTCTAAGTAGACCTAGATGAAGGATATGAGGATGATGAACTTCAACCAAATTTAATCCAAAATATCCCAAATTAAGAAAATTATGTAATAAAATAAAATAATTATCCACTAACTATAAACTCATTAATAATTATATTAAAATTATCTTAATTACATTATAATTTTATATATATATATATATATATTAATTTTAAAATATTTAATTTAATTAATAAAGAAAAACTTGTTTATAGATTTTTTTTATCATAAAAAATAACCGATTTTATAAATTATACTCTAAATTCGAACCTACATTTTTATAAAACATTTATGTTTTTTCCATTTACTTCACCTTCCACCATAAATAAATAAATAAAAATTAAATAAATACTTCTTTTTCATGCTTCTATTTGACTTGTTAAATATCACTTGCGCCAATCTTCGTAAATGCTTCTGTTGCACATGTATCTTAATCCAATTTGTGACTTTTTGTTTACAAAGTCACATAAACATGATGCATGGATTTGAACATACGTCTTCATTAACCAACAAAAAAATTATGGTTTTTCTAAATTCCATGTCGGTTCATTGTATCCCTTCAATTTGTTTAAAAATTCAACATAAACCTGATCAATGAATTTGACCAAATGTTTTCGCCGAAAAATCTAGTGATTTTCTGAATTGAATTGCAGGTCTAATAATCCTTTGACTTCAATTTGTTTATAAAGCCAACCTACACCTGAAACTATGGATTTGAACATAGGTTTTCACTTTCAAAAAATTATAAATCTTTTAATTGCAGGTCTATTCATCCTTTGTCTTCAGTTCGTTTACAAAGTCAACATAAACATGTGATACGGATTTGAAGATCCATTTTCATTTAAAAAGATTATGATTTTTTTACGCAATTTATCCATTAAATATGATTAGAAATTGGACAATATTATTGTCAACTTCTTTTGTTAAAATTGTAAAAATGGATTAGAAAAATCAGATTGGACGTATTTATCATTTTGAAATTCAGATCTGGGATTGATAAAAAAAATTTAAAAAAAAAAAATAACATCTTTTATTATAAAAGATGAATTGTCATATATCAGGGGTGATTTAGATCATCACATACATATCTCAAAAAAGACAGGAAAAGAGAGTCACCAGAATGCAGTCAAGACAAAAAGAGAAAAAATAGCAGCGCAACAGTCTTCTGCAATACATCAAAGGAAACACTCGGTAGAAGAGCCCAACCAGAGGGAAAATGAAATAACTAGGAATGCCAACCAGACACCAGTCACAGAGTAACCAAATAAAAAATCTTGTCTCCTTAGAATTCAAAGGACCCTCACTCACAGACAAAACCCTCATGCACAAAATCAAAATGCATCAGCCCAGGGCGGATAGGGACCCCTCGTTTTTGACAAGAATCCACCACTAGATTTTGCTCTCGATACACATGAAAGAAGGAGATGTTAGAGAACAAAGGGAGCAGGGCCAAAATGTTTTCCATCTAGTGATGAAGAAGAGGGGACTCAAGGGATTTCTTTCATTGTACCCATTCAATCACTGTTTTGGAGTCCCTAAACATCCTGATTGAATCAATTACCAGCTACACTACACACTGAAGTATTCCCCACAAAGATGCGATCTCAGCTTTGTAGCTAGAGCCACCTCCTCCACTCCAGTAGAAACGACATCCAGCCTCAAGACTCAACTTGATGAGGGCACCACATCCCCATCTGCCATCATTTGAAGCTCCATCAAAGAGGCCAAAAGGATAAGAATCCCCCAAGTACTTGAAAGACACAAAACACTTAGGAGCCTGTGGGATCCATGGGTCAATCTCAAGAAAGTGTCCAATAATTTTGAGACTAGTGGAGAAACAGTCCATGAAACTGCCTTAAAAATATATGTGTTTTTTTGGAGCGCAAAATCGTTCCTTGTAGGGATCAATGTTTCATTGTGTAGAGCTTCCTTCTGAGAACCTTACAATGATATCTTTCATTGGGTAGAGGAAGTTTCCTTTGCATAGTGAAAGCTACATACAAGGCTAATTTAACACTATAAGAGAAGTTTACTTAGCAAGAGAAATTTATGACCTATATTAATGTGCTTATATTATTGTGCAGAGTGATTAAATATTATGTGGATCCTTAATACAGTTGCCTAATTTTTTGATATATTGTTTGGGTCCAACCCTAACCCCTTTATTTATGTAATAAGCTCAAGGGGCCTCATCAGAGTCATAGTTAGTTAGTTCAGTCAATAAAGCCCATAAGCGGTTATCTGCATTAATAATAATTGTAAGTGGTTTACCTACAATATAGAAAAGAGACCACAATTAGTTATAAATGGGTCATAGTTAATAAATAAAGTTGTTGACTCATATTATGCAAGGGACCACTAGTAGTTAGGGTTTTGGATGTCATAAAGCTATAAATAGTAGACTTAGATAGCAAGGGAAGAAGCATCGAATTTTATTTTAATTGAGTTATGCTCTGTTGGAGGTTGTCGCCTTGAAGAAGCAAGTGGACATTATATTGTACTTCTGAATAATAAAATATCTTTGCAGCTTGTCTCAATTCATGTGATATTTTTGTTTTGTTTTTGGCAATATTATTTCAAATTTCCAGCATTTATTCTCGCAGTTCAAGTGCATAACAAGTGGTAACAAAGCACTTTCCAAGGCCAGTTGTACCTCCAATTTTAGACAGATTTTTTTTAGGCTAGAGACGTATTCCAACGTCTTTAAACCACGAGATCGGTCGTTGAGCGCATGAACCTACATATTTGGAGAGGCATGCACACAGTGACTACATGAGGTGGTCACACTTGTTGGACTCCTTTATAACCTTTGTGGGTAACCCTTTGAGTAGTAGCGCATTAGGCAGAACCATGCACGAAATTCACTTCCAGATACTCTTGGGTATATCAGAAGCCCCCCCTATGGTAACCTGAAACCTAACCTTAGATAACCAGTCGACTGTCTTGCTACTACAACACACTAGGAACAACACTCGAGGAGATTACTCACACATACAATATAGTTGTCGACCAGTAGTACAACTAATGGCATGGTCGAGCCTCCTTAGTTAGTGTGATAAGTCCCTATAATACTAATGTAACCCCCTTATTTTTATTGTTAGTGTAGCCCCATTATTGTTATTTTTGTGCCCATGCAGCCCCCATATTGTTATTATTGTGCCCCATAGAAGTCCACTATTGTTATTTTTGTTCCCTTACATTATTATTATTATTATCATCTATGAGCCAACATTCATTGGATTAAATTTTATGACACGACAACCAAAGTTTTCTTTAAGTAATTAGCCACCAAAGAAGCATTTGAGAAGATTGAATGGTTGCAATTTGTGGAAGGGTGCCTAACTAATCTTGAAGAAATTAAAAGGGAAATTGTGTCTCATTATTGTATCATCTTCCAATCCCATGGGATCACTAACAAGAGGATAAAGTCCATGCACACGTGTCTTGATTTTACCCTTGTATGCTTTCTCTTGATAATGAAGAAATATGTGAGTGAAAGAGGTAGCATTGGATGATTTGACCACTTCTCTAAAGGAGATGGTTGGGGACAACTCACTTTGAGTTTATGGATTCTTGCGTGAGTTCTATAAGTCGACGCGGGAATTTTTGTGCCCAAACTTACTCCAATACTATGAAGAAGCATTAGATAAACAATGTCTTGGAGAACATATTCACAAGGTAGTAATCATGTGTTTTCCAAAACTAGGTGATTGTGAACAAACTTCTAGTTGGGGGCCCATCATTGTTCTTAATGCTTCTTATGAAATTCTAGCCAAAGCCATAGCTCTAAGAATCAAACACATGCTCCCAGTGATCATACCATTAGAGACAAGTGGTTTAATTTGCAATAGATCCACCCTTGTCAATGTTATTATAGTTTAGTAAAGGATGGAATGGGTAATATGCCTTGTCTAAATGTCGTATTATTAAGTTAGGCTTTTTAAAAGCATATGAAAAGGTGGAGTGGTTATTGTTTTACCACGCTTAAGACTCTTGGTTTTAGAAATCACTTTAGGTATGCAATTGGGATCTTATTTTCAAAGGTCTCAACCCCTCTTCTCATCAACTATGCCAAATATAAATTGTCTTTTAGATTGATTAGACAAGGTTGTCTTCTAGTACTTTCATTGTATGTAATCGTAGTCAAAGTTGACATTGACTATCTTATCCATAATACAATGGCTCAAAGGTTGATTAAAGGTATCTCATTACTCGGGCTTAATGAGAGGAAAAGGATAAATTGGTAGTTTGTTGACGATTCCTTCTTGACCTTTTAGAGGGAAAGAGTTCAGTAAATAACGCACTAACAAATATTTTTTGGTGAGGCCTCTTGATCCAAAATCAAGAAGTAAAGGATTCCAGGTTATTTCCAAATTAAAAGTCAATTGATTGATTAATTGGTAGAGTAAGGTTGATCATGGATTCAACTAGCCCATATTTTTAAGTTTGTAGGGATCCCCTTTACCTCTAAGACTTCCCCTAAGGAACTCTAAGAAGGGGCGATAAAAAAAAAAAATCCAAGGTAAGATTGATAAATGTATTTTTAGCTATTTTATTTTTTTGTTGATGTTTTGGATTTTTACCAAGGTGTTTTCAGTAACCCATGTTTATTACCCCTCGTATTAGGTTCCTTGCTAGAGTGCCTACTAAAGAATAGGGAATATCCTTAGAATTTTCCTTTAGGCCTATATTCAAGTTTATTTAGGGTTCACCCTATACATTAGAATATATGTTACCTACTAAGGGATTCAAGTGGGCTTGGAATTATCCACACACACATAGGGACATTCTCTTTGTGTAAAATGGATCATTTTAGCCATTTATGGCAATGATATATAGAAAAATGTTCTTCTAAATTGCATTTTTTAAGTCACTCCTTGATAGGAAAAATAATATGGAAAGGCTTGGTAGGCCATTAAATTTAATTTCTATTGGGAAGGAGATTCACTTTGGTCAGGGTCTCTTTCAATGCTCATATCCTATGGTAGTGACATGTGGGGTCAGAGTCTCTTTCAATGATCATATTGTATGGTGGTGACATGTGGGGCTAGGGTCTCTTTTAGTGATCATATCCTATGGTGGTGACATGTGGACTTATTCAATAACAAGCCTTAGGTGAGACTTGAAAATGATAACTAATATGTTACATTTAGACTAAAGACTTGAAACATTGGCTAATTGAAACATTGGCTAACCTTGAAAGAGGAATTTCATCTAGCTTATCTTAATAGGATAATCTTAGATAGGGTTAAATTCCTTGTTCCTACCAGTGTATTCATTAAATATGGATTATAGCCTCTCATGGCTTAGTGAGGCGCTAATGCTAGAATTAGTCCAAGGCCTTTAAGAAATATAACCTTGTTAATGGTTATCAATGGTTGTCTCAAAGCCAAATCTTGACATTAGGATAAAAAAAACATAACATCTTGAGTCAAAATAGAGAAATTTGACTTTTTTAATCTCTTCCTTGTGGAAGTCTTTCATTGAGTCAATAATGATAATATTTTCTTTTTCCCAATGTTGGTAGACCTTGTCTTAGTGCATATAGTGCAATATTTGGGAATCTTCAACCCAACATTTACTCTATGGAAAGAACAAGGCTATCAAGCATCTATGTTTGGTATTGCAGTTTTTCTTAGTTATCTTAGAAATGGGTTTATCTTATTAGTAGTTAAATCCTTCCCTCCCAAATTTCATGGAAGGTAGCTCTCTTAGCAAACAAGAGTCTTTGTATTGATTTTTTTTGTTTCTTTGTTGTTTTTTAATTTGTAAATGTAAGAATAATTTTTTTTAAAGGTATTAAACATGACAATAGGTTCACCTTTGCTTTGATATGTGATAATTCACACTGGTTTATATTTGTCTAGTTTAAAAACTGTAGGTTGAGATGAATCATCTGCATCACTTGATTGACTACTAGGGTGGTGCTCATTGTAGCATGATCAAGGAACCCCCTCATAACATTCCCTAGATGACATAATATGTATGTTTAAATTATAGAAATTATACAAAAAATACGTATACTAATGGATTCAATCTGACCATGCAATATACTAGAGCAAAATATTGAATCCTTCTACAATTAATTGGTGAAAAATAAACATGATTGCATAATCATACCAAGTAAAAGAAAGAAGCAAATCAATCCACAACGTAGATATTTTTCTTGGGGAAATCTTGTTTCTCAAAACCCCTCTATCTCTATTGCATAATGAACCAAGGAATCATGAAACAATACAATGCACTCTTCTCACAAGAGTCTGTTGCACTATCTTGACTGTCTCACATTGATCTAGACAAAATTGGTCCAACACTTAGCCTATTCTCAGCTTGTCTTCAGCCTACCTTGCTCACGCAATTCATGTGGAATGAAATCCCTATTCTTTAGGAATTTCAGCCTTCCTTGACTGCGCAATACATCATGGGCATCCTATGGTGTATATAATTGGGCCGGGAAATTTGCTATAAAGACAACTGATAGATAACTTCCCTTTAACCTCTGTCTCAACTAGATCTTCATCATAATTGACATGCATGAAGCTATTAATAGTAAATTATCAGTCACTTGACAGATCACTTGATTTAATTCAATTGACCTCTCACTAGTGCAACAATCAGTTACAACTAGTTAGATTGACTTTAACTCACTTAATTGATTTAAATGATTTCTCATGCATTAAACCAATGCATTGACTGCAACTTGGACTCAAAAACTAACAGAATCACTCTGCATGCCTCACCAACCACACTCAACTCGAATTTCATGAGCTAACTAAGTTTATCACACTCAGTTAACTATTACAAGTGATTATGAGATAAGATTACAATTTATTGTCTAATTTAAATAAAGGAAAATTAAATTAGACACGTTTCGAATTTATTTAATAAATTGGCTTGCACACTAACGTATCGCTAGGACCCATCACTCTATGACCTGTGATCCCACACTAGTGTGTGTGTTGTCATGTTGTTTTTGGATGTCAATTTCATTGTTTATTGTTGCAAATTTCAACACTCCCTCTCAACAAGAAAGGAATCAATATGTCCCGATCTGGTGCCTTTGGAATGTTCTTGCATGCGCACATGCAACTCTTGCATGCAACGCTTCTCTAGTGTTGTTCGCACATGCAACTCTTACATGCATCACTTCTGAAACTGAATAACATCCAAACAACTGAATCCGTATAATGCATCTGTCACCAGAGTCTTCTGACTGCTAGTACCTATTGCACATGTCTACTAGACTCTCTACATTGTTGACATCTGCATCCATGCACTCTGCACTGCTGCCAACTTTGATATATGCGCTAATATATGAAACATGTCACTCTGATTTCTGTCTTCCTGACATCTTACTGCATCAATCTAACCGATCCTTCCTGTTATTGTTGTACTGTGGGCTCCTCGTAGCCAGGTTCGGTCCATGAGACACACCATCTCAATGAATCCTGCCCAAATTTATTCTTGGGATTAATTCTGCACTTCGCTCCACCTCACACCTAGAGGTATAGATGCATGTACTCCCTCTGCCCATCTGGCTCGAAATTTCCCCCTCTTGGAGGTCTCTGCTTGAGTGGACTCTTCCACTCGATCTCCTCTCTACCTCTCCAATTGTGGCTGCTCCAAAACCTTCTAAGACTGCTTCTGAGGCTTCATGTGAGAGATAACTTCTCCCTCTCAACCACCAAGTCATTAACCACTGATTTTCTCCTCAAATCCTTGCATGCATCCTCAACCTCGAGAACATACAGGTTCTTGACTCTTGAACCAATCTGCTTCACTTGTCCCGTGGCTATGTGTTTAAGGAACACCTTTTATTTTTCTAAACATCACCTTATAACCACAGTCTTCCAATACCGCTACAGAGACAAGATTCTTCCTTAGGCCTGGAACATACAAAACATCTACTAGTCTGAGAGGGGAACCATACTCCCTCTGAAAGGTAATAGTACCTATGCTGGTCGCGCTATACCTCCCGTCATCTCTAAACTCTATGTTCTGCTGGAGGTCCTTCTCCTCCAAGTCACTAAAGATATCTCTATTCCATGTCATATGGAATGAGGCACCGTTGTCTAAATACCACATGCATCCCATTACAATTTTGGCCATGCATGCAATGAGAATAAAATCAAGGTCGAACTGTGAAGCTAATGCTTCACTTGCTGCAACTTCAGGCTCCTTCTTGATTTTCTTCTGTGGACAATTTGTAGCATAGTGCCCATTATCGTGACAGTGAACACATCTGATCTTGGACAAGTCTTTCTTGCCCGCTTCGCCTTGGGATTTATTTCCCTTGGCCTTCTTTTCCTTACTGGCCAAGGCAAAATATTCCTCGTCATTAGTCTTGGATGAGGATCCATCCCTGGTATTCTACCTGAATTCTTCTTGTACCAAATCCAACCAAAGTCGCTCCTAATATGGTAACTTCTCCCTCCCATTGACAGAGTCCTGATAACTATGCCAGCTCTTGGGAAGGCCTAGAAGTGCTAGGCTCACCGAGTCATCATCTGCTACGGTCACACCAACACTTCCAAGCTCATCTCGACATTCAGTGAACTTCACCAAGTATGTTGGTACCGTCTCGCCCTCCTCCTTCTTGATTTTCTTGAGCTTGTCCTTTAGCGCCAACTTCCTTTGGTCGTTGTTGTTCTTAAACATATTTGTCAATGTTAAGTCCCTACATTACTAGTATAGTCCCTTATTATGTTAGTGTATCCCCCCTTATTATTATTGGTGTACCCTTGTAACCCCAATATTGTTATTATTGTTCCCTTACATTATTTTTGTTAGGTTGGCTAGGATTATATTGTGACCCCATGGACTCTTATATATAGAAGGAGGTTTTTTCATTTGTATCATCCAATAATTGTTCATTTATGTAATGTAAAGGAGGTTTCCCCCTCGAAGTGGCTTATTTCTAAGGCGTTGATCTCTCTTTTCTTCTATTTTTGGAGTTGGTGTCATAACATTTGGTATCAGTATAATGCATCTGTCACCAGAGTCTTCTGACTGCTGGTACCTATTGCACATGTCTACTGGACTCTTTGCGTTGTTGACATCTGCATCCATGCACTTTGCACTGCTGCCAACTTTGATATGTGCTCCAATATTTTAAAACATGTCACCCTGATTTTAGTCTTCCTGACATCTTACTGCATCAATCTAACCGATCCTTCCTATTATTGTTGTATTGTGGGCTCCTCGTAGCTAGGTTCGGTCCATGAGACACACCATCTCAATGAATCCTGCCCAAATTTATTCTTGGGATTAATTCTGCACATCGCTCCACCTCACACCTAGAGGTATAGATGCATGTACTCCCTCTGCCCATCTGGCTCGAAATTTCCCCCTCCTGGAGGTCTCTGCTTGAGTGGACTCTTCCACTTGATCTCCTCTCTACTTCTCCAATTGTGGCTGCTCCACAACCTTCTAAGACTACTTTTGAGGCTTCATGTGAGAGATAACTTCTCCTTCTCAACCACCAAGTCATTAACCACTGATTTTCTCCTCAAATCCTTGCATGCATCCTTAACCTCGAGAACATACAGGTTCTTGACTCTTGAACCGATCTGCTTCACTTGTCCCATGGCTATGTTCTTAAGGAACACCTTTTATTTTTATAAACATCACCTTATAACCACAGTCTTCCAATACCGCTACAGAGACAAGATTCCTCCTTAGGCCTGGAACATACAAAAGATCTGCTAGTCTGAGAGGGGAACCAGACTCCCTCTGAAAGGTAATAGTACCTATTCCGGTCGCACTATACCTCTCGTCATCTCTAAACTCTATGTTCTGCTGGAGGTCCTTCTCCTCCAAGTCACTAAAGATATCTCTATTCTCCGTCATATGGAATGAGGCACCGTTGTCTAAATACCACATGCATCCCATTACAAATTTTGCCATGCATGCAATGAGAATAAAATCAAGCTCGAACTGTGAATCTAATTCTTCACTTGCTGCAACTTTAGGCTCCTTCTTGCTTTTCTTTTGTGGACAATTTGTAGCATAGTGCCCATTATCGTGACAGTGAACACATCTGATCTTGGACAAGTCTTTCTTGCCCGCTTCGCCTTGGGATTTATTTCCCTTGGCATTCTTTTCCTTACTGGCCAAGGCACAATATTCCTCGTCATTAGTCTTGGATGAGGATCCATCCCTGGTATTCCGCCTGAATTCTTCTTGTACCAAATCCGACCAAAGTTGCTCCTAATCTGGTAACTTCTCCCTCCCATTGACAGAGTCCTGATAACTATGCCAGATCTTGGGAAGGCCTATAAGTGCTAGGCTCACCGAGTCATCATCTGCTACAGTCACACCAACACTTCCAAGCTCATCTCGACATTTAGTGAACTTCACCAAGTATGTTGGTACCGTCTCACCCTCCTCCTTCTTGATTTTCTTGAGCTTGTCCTTTAGCGCCAACTTCCTTTGGTCGTTGTTGTTCTGAAACATATTTGTCAATTTTAGGTCCCTAAATTACTAGTATAGTCCCTTATTATGTTAGTGTAGCCCCCCTTATTATTATTGGTGTACCCCTGTAACCCCAATATTGTTATTATTGTTCCCTTACAATATTTTTGTTAGGTCGGCTAGGATTATATTGTGACCCCATGGACTCCTATATATAGAAGGAGGTTTTGTCATTTGTATCATCCAATAATTTTTCATTTATGTAATGTAAAGGAGGTTTCCCCCTCGAAGTGGCTTATTTCTAAGGCGTTGATCTCTCTTTTCTTCTATTTTTGGAGTTGGTTTCATAACATTTGGTATCAGAGCTTTGGATTCTAGGGTTTCGCTGCTCCAAATAAGTCATCATAATTTTCGCTATAATTTTTTTTTCTACGAAGATTCAGAAGCTGAAATTTGTAGCACACCAAGCCAAAATCAGGAGGAACTTCCTGTAAAAATTCCAGATCTTGGTTCACAATATTTGTGGAGATATGATCTGTGGAAGTTAGGGTTTTTTCAGGGTCCTGAATTTCATCTAAAAATGGTCATGGTGGAATTTTTGATATAACGTTTTTTCTACGAAGGTTCAGAAGCTGAAATTGTTATCACGCGAAGCATAAATTCCAAGGAACGTCCTGTAAAAATTTCAGATCTTGGTTTGAAATATTTTCAGAGATATTATCTGTGGAAGTTAGGGTTTTTGCAGGCTCCTGAATTTCATCTAAAAGAGGTGACCGTGGGAAAATCGTCATAACTCTCTCTCTGGGCATAGGATTGGAATTCTGTAAAAAGTGGCCACAAGTGCATGAACTGTAGTTTTCGGTCTATCAATTTCAGAGCCGAAGGAGGAAACATTGACACATGGCACGTCGTACAAACTCGTTGTACTAAACTAGTCCATAATAAGGTCATTGTGGGAGATTGGGCATAACTTTGTCTTGAAAAATCAAAATCAGGTCAGACTTGTGGCATTCGAAAGAAGATTCATAGGGCTACTATAGGGTTGAATTTTAGATATTGAGGATCCAAAATCACATAGATAATCTAGTTTCAATATCGAGCTTTTAAAAAGCAAGAAAAATGTGTGTATTTGTTTTTTAAAATTGCATAATATTTGTTTGAAAAAGCAGTTTGAAGTGATTCCAAGGGAATATTGAAGAAATTTTATCAATATTGGGTTCTATAATGCCTCAAAAAAATAATTCCATACCCATTAAGCCCTCAGAAAGCTATACTATGACGCATGAAGAGGAAGAATTGTAGTATGAGATATCAAAATTACGGTACCAAGTGCAACAAATTTCGATCTTCAAAAGAGCAACCGAAGATGACATAGATGGTTTAAAAGCATAAATGGAGGCTAATTTGGATGGTTTTAAGGATAAAATAAAATTTAATATGGATGATAAAGTAGTGGAATATCACATCGAGCATCAACAACAAGTTTTCCAACTCTCAAAGGATAACCTAACTATGGTGCATAATCAAATGAAACAACAGGAAGAGAAAAATCACATCGAAAGAAGTTCTTAAGCAGTCACAGAAACAAGAAATCTACAAGTACAATAAATTTCAGAGTATCTCAGCAAGTGGAAGAAGTTTTCTATAGAAGATTCCACATGGGAGGATGATAATTTTATATAGAAGCATCAAGAAATAATCAAGCGTTGAAAACAACACTTGTTTGAAGGATAGCGGCATGTTAAGTCCCTATATTACTAGTGTAGTCATTTATTATGTTAGTGTAGCCCCCCTTATTGTTATTGTTGTACCCATGTAACCCCAATACTGTTATTATTGTGCCCTTACATTATTTTTGTTAGGTCAGCTAGGATTATATTGTGACCCCATGGACTCCTATATATGGAAGGAGGTTTTGTCATTTGTATCATCCAAGATTTGTTCATTTATGTAATGTAAAGGAGGTTGCCCCCTTGAAGTGGCTTATTTCTAAGGCGTTGATCTCTCTTTTCTTCTATTTTTGGAGTAGGTTTCATAACAGTCAAGGCCTTCCACATTGCATATGGAGTCACCTTTTCATGGAGACTCGAGACAATGTGATCTCGAACTCCCTCTAATAAGATCATCCTCGCCCTTGCTACCTTCTTTTTCCAAGCATCAAGAAGAGTGGTGTCTGCTGCTGTGGGCTTGGGAATATCATTATCAATGAATTCTTTCAACCCGTTGTCCTCTAACATTTCCTCCATTCTGTATTTCGATGCAATATAATTAGAACTTCCCTCGAGTGCATATTCCAATCTTAAGCTATTGAAAGCCATCTTGATCCGCTTGTCTCACCAACGAAAGTATCTGCAAGTTTGAATATTGTTAAAAAAAAACTCAATTTCTTCTCCACTATTGTGATTTCTGGTGCTCTGATACCATGTAAAAATTTTACAAACAATATGTATACCAATGGATTCAATATGATCATGCAATAAACTAGAGCAAAATATTGAGTCCTTCTACAATTAATTTGCAGAAAATAAACATCATCGCACAATCACACTAAGTAAAAGAAAGAAGCAAATCAATCCACAACACATATTTTTTTCCTGGGGAAAGCTTGCTGCTCAAAACCTCTCTATCTCTATTGTATAATGAACCAAGGAATCATGAAACAATACAATGCACTCTTCTCATAAGATTCTGTTGCACTATCCTGACTGTCTCACACTAATCCAGACAAAATTGGTCCAACACTTAGCCAATTCTCAGCCTGTCTTCAACCTGCCTTACTCATGCAATTCATGTGGAATGCAATCCCTATTCTTTAGGAATTTCAACCTTCCTTAAATGCGCAATACATCATGGGAATCCTATGGTGTATATAATTGCTCCCGGTTAATTTTCTATAAATACAACTAATAGATAACTTCCCTTTAACCTTTGTCTAAATTGGGTCTTCATTAGAATTGACATGCATGCAACTATTAATAGTAAATCATCAATCACTTGATAGATCACTACATGTGAATTAAATCTGATTTAATTCACTTGACCTCTCACTAGTGCAACACTCATTTACAACTAGTTAGACTGACTTTAACTCACTTAATTGAGTTAAATGATTTCTCATGCATTAAACTAATGCACTAACTACAACTTGGACTAAAAAACTAATATAATCACTCAACATGCCTTACAAACCACCCTCAACTCGAATTTCATGAGCTAACTGAGTCTATCACACTCAGTTAACTATTACAAGTGATTGTGAGATAAGATTACAATTTATTGTCCAATTTAATTAAGGGAAAATTAAATTAGACACATTTCCAATTTATTTCATAAATTGGCTTGCACACTAATGTATCGCTAGGACCCATCGCGGTGTGATCTGTGATCCCACACTAGTGTGTGTGCTATCAGGTTGTTTCTAGATGCCAATTTCATTGTTTCTTGTTGCAAATTTCAACATAAATTACAGATGGCATCAAGTTGATCATAGTATGAAAGGTGTCACAATTGCTTTGTGCTCCACAACTAATTGAATATAAGTTTCCAACTATTAATAACCATCTTTGAAGGACAAAAGCCTCAATCAAGGAAATGATGGCGGGGAATCCATTGTTATAGACGTCAAGCTAGCTTTTAGAGGATGGGGGCCACCCCCAACATTGGGGTTTCTTCTTATTGTTTTGATAAAGTAAACTAGCCATATCATTTATTTTAGCTTAGCCCAATGTGTTCATAATTTATATTCTTGGTGTTTGTATCAATGTTTCATTAATAGTAGAAAAGTACATTTACAAACTAAATAGATGTGAGACCACTCAATGTTAAGATAAATTGGGAAAACTGAGGTTCCAAAAAAAGAACAACCATAATAATAATAATGATAATATCAATAATAATAAATGAGAATCTTACCAAGTTGTTTTAACCACTGATAAATTTATGTTTTGGATTGATTTTTAATCTAGTTCATAATAACTTCACAACAAAGTTGAATATGTGCGGGTGTATTGTGTTTAACAAGCTCATAAGCTCATGTCCTTTTTTTTTAAGGTGGCAAAGTCTATCATATAGTTGTCAATAGGGAGTGAGGACAACCATCACCAGTTGCTATCAGTGAATTTAGGCTAACTCATATCATTATTCAAGAAAAACCACACCACTTAAAATGACTAACTGATGGTTCATAAGGGGGTAGTTCCAACTGCCTCTAAGTCTTGGGTCATTAAATTATTTCCTTATGTCTAACAAAGACAAGCTTTTAGTCAATCATGAGAATTTTTAGATCTTACTCCATGGCCAAAAGACAATTTCAAGGTAGATAAAATCTAAAAAACCTCAATATCCTTTAGAGTCATATGTGAGATTATAATAATGAGGTCATCTGCTTTCAAACAATGTGTAACCTCTACTCATTACGTGAAACCATATACTACCCATAATCACAATTTTACCACTTCTTGAAGGAAAATGATGATCTTGAACCATTCAACATTTTTATTTTTATTTTTTTGTTGGAATCTAACAATAATATTTTTTGTGAGTGTGTATTTTTGTTATAAAATGTGTTTTTGAATACCCCCTTGAACACTTTGATTGTGCATATTGTAGAACTCAAACTTGCCATTCCAAAAGATCCCCACCATATTTGGGGCAAAATCTACTAGAAAATATGCCAAAAAAATGTGTATTAATTAAACTAAGCTAAGAAATATCACAATCCATTTTTCATTTATATAAATATTTGTATCTATCCTTCCAAAATTTTAATTTAATTATAGGGATTCTTATGTGGATGGTAAGTGATTATTAGGTGGATGATAGACATTTAACCTCCATGGAACATGTCATAATATTCACTCAAGGGCTAAGATTTATCTTCAAGTTAGTTATGTTCTTGTAATTAATTTATGTCAAATTAACTAATTAAAACAATGTCATATCAACACCTGTCATATTGAGCATGTGGTATTTAAAAGCCATGATATTGTAACAAAAATTATTTACAAGTTAAGAATTTCCATAATGAAATTGGGGTGAATCTCCATGGTTAAAAATATTGTTACATGTTTTTTAAAATGTATATATGTTTATCTCATATGTTAATTCTTTTTATGATTAGTACAACCACATTAAAAATATTAATGTGGTTAATATAGCGGAAGACTTCATAAATAAAATAAAATAAACTATTACAATAGGGACAATGTCTCACTAATGTACACATTTACTTGATTAACCATGTATAAAAAAGTTATGGATCAACTTTAACTTGAAAAGAGAAAAAAGAATTAAACATCTTATTGTAAAATAATCCATTTTGCTAAATAAAATTTGCCAAAATATAAATGAATGTTATAAATAATAATGAGGAACTTATTAAAATTGAAATAATCTCAAATCTCTAGAAAATTGGTTAGTGGGGAGCCATATGACACAAATATAAATTTTTAAATTTATTAAAAACAATGGACCATTTTGCTAAATAAAATATGTTATAAATAATAGTGAGAAACTTATTATGGAATAACTTATTAGAATTGGAATAATGTCAAATCCCTAAAAAAATGGTGGGTGGAGCCACATGACACAAATATAGTTTTTCAAATTTATTAATAACAATAATGATTTAAAATAAGTTATAATTTAGTTAATTTTTATGATTTGTTTATTTATTAAATCTGAAAAATATGAGTTGTATTATAAAACAAGTGTTTTAATGTGTATCATACATTAATACCTATCTACATTTATCAAACATTTAATTTATATAATTACAATAATATTAATACACAATTTTTTTTAATTAAAAAAAATATATTAAAGAAAAACCCACAAAATGACAAGCATGCCACTTTTCGTGGATCTTGAATTTTAGTGTACGTAACAAGATTATTAAAAATATTAATCACTAGCAATTGCACGACTGTGCAAAGGGAACGCCGGAGGTGCGTTAAATGGCTTGTGGGTAGAGTTATGGCTAGTGGGTGGAGTTAATGACAGAGTTGACAAGTTGACAGAGATGACAAATTTCAAATTTCTATTGCTTGGGTGGACAAACACATGTTAAAATCTCATTGGTAGGAAGGGCGATGTTCAAGCTCTATTATTGGCTGGAGTGAACAGTGTTTGTCCACCAAAGCCAACAAAAAGAATGCCTTCAGCATAATTACACATCATAATCCATTTTTTATTTATTATAAATATCTATATCTATTTCATAAAATATGTTCTATTTTTAACCTAGTAGACATTAAAAATTCTTTCTTTCTTTTTTTCTTTACTTATATTACTCCGGGAAAGAATTATATCTTTAAAAATAAATTATTAAAGAGAGAGCCACCACATCATGAGTATCATATGTGTAAGGAGATCCTTAAAAATATTAAATTTGCAAGATAAAACAAGTCAACGCTCTTGGCCATGGATCCTTCCTTCGGCTCTCACCCAAATTAGGAACCGCTTCAAATATGACAAGGTTCCATAACCAATACAAACACTGAGCAGGCAGAATATCAAGACAAAACGATGGATATTCTCTGTAAATTTCCCATGCCTGCTATGCACCCCTGTTCTTACAGACTCAAGAATCCCTGCCAGAGGTCAGGATTTCAATTCTTACCGATAAAATTCGATACTGTAATTACTAAGAAATCTTCGTTCGGAGCAGTTAAATCGCGCGTTCCATTCCTTGGGATCCAAGCTGCTGCTACAGTCGAAGCACCGGTACTCGTCATCCTCACTCACCATGAACTCCCATGCGTATAAAATCCATGTAATATCAGTTATGCAATGTATAAATTTGATAAGAACGTTTGTGCAATCGAATTGTAAAGTACCGGGTGTGATTGGCCTTAAATAGAGTTGGCAATTGCTTGCATTTTGTTTTGAAATATAAGATAAATTGTTTCAGAGTTTAAAAGGCCTTAATTGCTGAATGTTCTAGATCAAAGTGAGCTTCTAAAACTCAATACCTTTTTTTTAATGTTTTTATTTGGCGTTTAAGCTATGAAAATGAACTTGTAAAACGAAATATCGAACTTGATTTTTATTTTAGTAGTTGAATTGGTGAACGCCCATCTTCTTAATGAGGTAGATTTAATTTTCAGCTAGCAAAGCTCATAGCTCAACTGTTAAGGGCCCAAAATCCTAATGTGGAGCTCTGCACCTAAGTTACACGGTACCGGCACTGGTACACAGATTCCCAATCACAATATGACCTGTCTGTAACAATATGTATATATATGATAATTTTATACAAATATTACAAAATTTATAAATAATATTTAAAAATTTAAAATTATGCATAATTTTAACACTCCTCGACATTCACTTTTATTCATATTACCATTCTCGCTCAATCTCAATCGACAACATGCAAACAAAAATTAAACTCGGTTTTAAATGTCTCAAGGTCATGATTCAAACTAGAGTACAATAATTAAAAAGAGACAATCGCCAAAGTTCAAACATGAATAGAAATCTATGCAAATGAATCTAAACATGTAGCAGGCCCCGTACATCCAAACTTTTTGATGTTCAGCTTTATACGTAAGCAATTTCCAAAATCTAAATGCAAATAACAAAATGTCAAACACCAAGTAAAATTTACAGGGCGTGGTGCTTATACTACTAAAGTTCAAAGGCAAGGACTAGCAAATAAGATGCTTCCCATGTGCCCTAGCCATGGTTGCTCATGGATGAGATCTGCCTGAGGAACATTTGGAGGGATATTGTAATGCCCCTAGGTGTTCCCAAGCGTGCCCACCTCTGCATGACGACATCCCATCACAAACGAGCCGTAATATTCCCAATTAGCAGCAACTAATTGGCAATATTAATTTTTGCTCAGATTTTGCCTTTCTAATGTTCAGTCATACAATAAAGGGGTGATGGGACCCATAACCCAACTTAGGATAAAATAACTCCCTAAAGTCACTTAGACATTATTTGGATTTCAGCATGGGGCCCAGGGGAGCCAAGTGACAGCGCAGGGAGAGGGACAACGTGGAGGCAGCGTGGGCCAGGACAACGAAGTCCAGTGGGGACAACGTAGCATGAGGGGACAACGCAGTTTAATGGGGCCCAAGGGAGAGCTAGGGTCTCAAGTATAGAAGGACCTACTCATTCATTCTATTATGCATCTTCAGAATTTTTGTCTAATAGATATTGAGCACGCTTATGCTGTTTAGTGAAGTCTGCAAGTGTTGTTCAGCACACGGGTGTCGCCAAGCGGAGACCCCAACCTCAGCCTCGGGGGACTTCGAGTGCCCGCTCAGGTGAGGAGTTCTACCTTGAGTTTTCAGAGCAGAGAAAGCAGCATCAACCATCTAGGAGTTACGCAGTCTTGAGGCAGCACAGAGTTCACAGGAGTTACGCAATCTTTGAGGAGGGCAGCTTCGGGAGAGAGGGATATTCAGTAGTAGCAGTCCGGGAAAGGTGTGAAGGGGTCAGCCCTTCACTAGTGATCTTTTGGAGCAGTTTGTGGCCAACATTTCCAATCATTCATCTTAGTGGCCAGCATACTCACCAAGAGTGCGTAGTTTTCCCAAGGGGGTCAAATTCCGGAGTCGGCCTTTCCAGAATCCCTTCTTGGGTCTTTCCGGGTTTTTGGAGGAGAGTCCATACCCAAAGTTTCATAATTTTTTGAGCAGGGGAACAGCCCCAAAGAGCAGCTCTATTCCAGTTAGAGGCAACAGTTTCCAGCAGCAGCAGCAACTCAGGGAATTACGCAGTGCAGAGAGAGAGCAACCATTCATAGCAAGGTTTTGAGAGTGATTTCAGCTTGCCTTGAGCAAGCCAAGGTGCCATCATTCTGATCACCTTTTTGTACTCATTTCCCTCATTCAGATTATAATAAAATGGCTCAGCTTTTCTCCATGTTTGCAGTGTTTTTCATGGTGTCTCTCTATTTGCTGTAGTTTTGTTTATGTTTCTTTATATTGATGTTTATTTCCTATTCAGAATATTACAGTGGTATCAGAGCTCATAGACTTGGCTCAGCCTGTAGAGTAGATCAGTCTATGACACCTAGAGGAAAAGAATACATCACTTACCGGACAAAGTGGTACAGGAGCCGAGAGTGGAGGCTTGAGGCCACATTTGGAGAAGGGCACTGCGTTCCAGTGGAGGATGCAGAGGAGGAAGAACCTATAGCAGAAGAAAGAGATGACGGGAAGGAGTTTGGGAATCTCCTCTTGAAGTCTGTGCAGGGGCTCTGGAGGAAGATAGAGGAGATGGGTCAGAAGGTTGCCTGGGATAACAGATAGCGTGAAACCCCAAGGGGTTTTTACATCGGAGAGGGATCCGACACTTCCCATCAAACACAGGAGCAGAACACAACGCAATAGGTGGTGCTACACACTCCCCCACGTTCCACGATGCCCACATTCTTGACTGCAGGTACTAGAACGCAAGGACCCCAAGAGCCGGAGGTGGCTCATTACAGGGATTATTTTGCAGAGTGTCAGTCATATGGGTGAGATTTTGGTGAAGCTCTCACTTTCCACGATTTTTGCCAGCTCAAGAACAATAGACCCACTAACTAGAATAGAGGTGGTGGGTACACATTGGGAGGTGAGCTGCAACGTATCGTGGGCAGATTTTTCTTGCCAACTTATGATGAGTCATCTAAATGTTCAACAAAAGCTTGGGTGGAGAAGCTAGACATTTACTTTTAGCTTAATCAGATGGCAAAGGTGGAGGCCATCAAGGTGGCAGCGCTGCAGCTTGAGGGAGAAGCCCATGACTGGTGGTTCCATGGGATGGCCACGCTGGGTCACTCAGTAGTGACGACGTATGCAGATTTCACCAGGAGTTTGGTGGAAAGGTTTGACCAGAAAGATCCAGAGGAGCATTTTGTTGAGCTGACCAAGCTCAAACAGACCGGGAACCCAGAAACTTACATTTCCGAGTTCTTGAGACTTTCAGTGATGGTACCAGACTTCTCTGCAGCCAGGAGGATTTACATGTTCATTGATGGGTTGGCAGAACCTCTGCATGGGCTAGTCAAGTCCACTAGGCCTACTACACTTCAGGATGCAGTCGGGAGGATGAGAGATTTACAGGATGATTTGCCCAGGACCAGAGCTCCTTTCCCCCAGAGCTCGGCATTTCCGCCAAAGGGGAAGGACACGAGAGCTCCACCACAGAAGGGGAACCAAGGCCATGGGCCTTTGGACGATGATACTCGGAGAGACTTGAGACGGAGGAAGCTATGCTTCACATGCCAGGAGCCATGGGCACCGGGTCATCGATGTGCTATAGGGAAGGCACATTACATAGAGGTCTTCTCCGATAGTGAGGGAGAAGAAAATGCTTATGAGGAGATAGAGGGAGAGGCCAGCGCTGTAGGGCAGAGAGGGGACCATCCACCACTTCCTCCCCCAGGAGCAGGAGGGGCAGCGTTTGCACCCATAGGAGGAGTTCTTGCATCTTTGCGAGGAGTTCTGAAGTATTTGACACTGTGTGTTCGAGGCACTGTACAGGGACAACGTGTTTCAGTTCTGGTAGATAGTGGGGCCACTCACAACTTTATTGATGCCCAGCTGGTAGAGCGGAGGGGCATATCGACGGAGAGATTTGATGGCTTCTCAGTACTAGTACTGGGTGCCAGAACTATGTAGTGTGCGAGATATGTTCCGGCATTAGTAGTGACCATGGGGACCTACACTATGACAAACCATTTTTTTGTGGTCGACATTCCAGATACCAACGTGGTATTGGGAGTGCAGTGGTTGATTACGCTGGGTAAGGTCACCAGAGACTGGGAGACACTGGAGATGGAGTGGATGGACAAGAAGAGCGGTAAGCATGTGATGATCATAGGCATGCATACATATCCTCCGCAGATAGTTTCAGCACACAGGATGGAGGTAGAATTCCGGAAGGGAGACATATAGTGGGTAGTACAACTGCGTATTTCAGAGGCAGGGGCCACAGGGCAGGCAGTTCACCCAGATGTGCAGTCGCTATTGAACAGGTACTTCACGGTTTTTGGGGACATACCATCGGGGCAACCAACGGACCAGGGGTTTGAGGCTTGAGCATACCATTGAGCTGGAGCAAGGGATTCAGGAAGTGATCACCACACCCTATAGGCACCACAAAGCCTACAGGGATGAGATTGAGAGAGCTATTTATGAGCTCTTAGCACTAGGACACATTCAGACCAGTACTAGCCCATTTGCTTCTTCTGTTGTACTGGTGAAGAAGAAGGACGACACACTGAGGATGTGCATCGACTACAGGGCACTCAACAAAAAGACGATGAAGAACCGATACCCCATTCCTAGGATTGACGAGTTGATGGATGAGTTGAGGGGATCGAAATTATTCTCCAAGATCGATATGAGGTCGGGATACCATCAGATCCGAGTGAGGGACCAAGATGTCCCCAAGACTGCTTTCAGGTGCCATTATGGCCACTTCGGGTTTTTGGTGATGCCCTTCGGGCTAACCAATGCACCGGTCACTTTTCAGTCTTGCATGAACCACATCTTTCGTGGTCAGTTGAGGAAGTTTGTGTTGGTGTTCTTTGATGATATCCTTATATACAGTCGCACTTGGGAGGAGCACTTGCAACACATTGAGGTTGTACTGCGTATTTTGGAGGAGCAACATTTCTATGCTAAGCTTAACCGTTTCTGTAAAAAAAAAAAAAAAACATTTCTATGCTAAGCTCTCCAAGTGCGAGTTTGGATTGACAGAGATGCTCTATTTGGGGCATATCATTGGTCTGGACGGAGTGAGATTCCACGAGGAGAAGATTCTGGCCATTCGGGAATGGCCGGAGCCAAAGAACGTGACAGAACTCCGGGGATTTGTAGGCATTTGCACCTACTACCGGAAGTTTGTCAAGGGATTTTCCCAGCTTGTTGCACCCCTCATAGATCTCACCAAGAAGGGGGCATTCAGCTGGACTGATACTGCGTAGAGGGCCTTTGACAGGCTCAAGGAGGTGATGAGTAGCTGCCCAGTGTTGTCTTTGCCAGATTTCACGCAGCCCTTCATTCTGGAGTGTGATGCTTCAGGGGAGGGGGTAGGCGCAGTTTTGATGCAGGGAAGCCACCCCATAGCTTTCGAGAGCAAGAAGCTACTGCCACATGAGAGGTTGTATCCTATATATGACAAAGAGATGTTGGCCATTGTGCATGCATTGGCCAAGTTCCGACAGTATTTGGTGGGAAACAAGTTTCGGGTGAGGACTGATCACAACAGTCTCTGGTTTTTCCTTGATCAGAAACAGTTGCAGGAGAGGCAGCAGAAGTGGGTCAGTAAGATATAGGCTTATGACTTTGACATTGAGTATGTCAAAGGGAAGAACAATGTAGTGGCGGATGCTCTATCACGCAGAGCAACAACGTTGCCCTTGATGAGCATAGATATAGACTGGAGGGCTCAACTGCTGGTGGAGTACTCTAAGGACCACTTTGCTTGTCAGGTGCTGGATGGTCAGGTTACAGATGACAGATACAGGGTGATGGACGAGGTCATCTACTTCAGAGACAGGATCTTCTTGACTGGGAATTCTCAACTCAAGGAGAAGATATTGCGTGGATCCCACGATTCACCATTATCAGGCCATCAGGGATTCACGAAGACTTACAGGGCTATCAAGGAGAGGTTCTCTTAGAGAGGCCTCAAGGAGGATGTACTTCAGCATGCCAGGGAGTGCGAGGGGTGTCAGAGGAACAAGGGGGAGATGAGCCACCCAGCTGGATTACTACAGACGCTTTTCATTCCGGAAGGAAAGTGGGAAAGCATCTCTATGGATTTCATTACTGGGTTGCCCGCGGTGTAGGGCAAGGATTGCATCTTTGTGGTCGTTGATTGACTAACAAAGTATGCTCACTTCTTCGCCATATCAGCACGGTACACAACTGCACAGTTGGCGGAGTGGTTTTTCCGTGATGTTTTCAGATCGCATGGTCTTCTGAAGACCATCGTCAGTGACAGGGACAACCGTTTCATGGGCAGCTCTTGGCAGGAGCTCTTTCGTTTGGTGGGTACAAAGTTGACTCCTAGTACCAGCTATCACCCTCAGATGGATGGGCAGACAGAGATAGTGAACAAGTGGCTGGAGGGCTACTTGCAAATCTATGTCACGAGGCAGCAGAAGGCATGGTTGTGTTGACTGCATTTGGGAGAATACTGCTACAACACCACTTTCCACATGTCTATTGGTACGTCTCCATTTTATGCTTTGTATGGATATCATGCTCTGATTTTTGCTGATGTTATGTTTGGAGCTAGCAAGGCTCCCAGGGCCAAGGACTGGATCCAAGAGAGCCAAGATATACTCTGGGCTCTTAAGGACAACTTAGACACAATGTAGAATCAACAGAAGTTATATGATGACAGAGGGCGGGTAGAGAGGTAGTTTGAGGTAGGTGACTTGGTCTACCTCCGACTCCAACCATATCGATCTACGTTGAAGCAGAAAGGGGTTGAGAAGCTCAAGCCCTGCTTCTATGGACCTTACAGGGTGATCTGCCGGATAGGGGAGGTTAATTATGAGTTGGAGTTGCCAACAGGTAGTAGGTTATATAACATCTTCCATGTATCATGCCTGAAAAAGGCATTGGGGCAGCAGGTGACTGCAACAGAAGAGCTTCCACCTACAGATGATGAGGGGAATTTGGTGTTACAACCAGAAGCTATCGTAGACACCCAGGAGAGAGAGCTATGGAGCAGGACAGTCAAGGAGTATTTGGTGAGATGGAGAAATCTGTCGGACGAGGATGCCACTTGGGAGAGTGAGAATATTTTGCAGCACCCATATTTGTAGTTTCTTGAGGAAAAGCAACATTTTGGCAGGGAGGACTATAATATTCCCAATTAGCAGCAATTAATTGGCGATATTAATTTTTGCTCAGATTTTGCATTTCTAATGTTCAGTTATAAAATAAAGGGGTGATGGGATCCATAAACCAACTTAGGATAAAATAACTCCCTAAAGTCACTTAGACATTATTTGGATTTCAGCATGGGGCCCAGGGGAGCCAAGTGACAGCACAGGGAGAGGGACAACGTGGAGGCAGCGTGGGCCAGACACCGCAGTGGCACCGTGGGCCAGGACAACACAGTCTAGTGGGGACAACGTGGCATGAGGGGACAACACAGTTTAGTGGGGCCCAAGGGAGAGCTAGGGTCTCAAGCATAAAAGGAGGGAGAGGCTAGCAACTCATTCATTCTATTATGCATCTTCAAGATTTATGTCTAACAGATATTGAGCATGCTTACGCTGTTTAGTGAAGTCTACAAGTGTTGTTCAGCACACGGGTGTCTCCGAGCGGAGATCCCAACCTCAACCTTAGGGGACTTCGATTGCCTGCTCAGGTGAGGAGTTCTACCTTGAGTTTTCAGAGCAGAGAACGCAACATTAGCCATCCAGGAGTTACGCAGTCTTGAGGCAGCGCAGTCTCTCACAGGAGTTACGCAGTCTTTGAGGAGGGCAGCTCCAGGAGAGAGGGATATTTAGTAATAGGAGTCCGGGAAAGGTGTGAAGGGATCAACCCTTCACTCTTTTGGAGCAGTTTGTGGCCGGCATTTCCAATCATTCGTCTCAGTGGCTAGCGTACTCACCAGGAGTGCTTAGTTTTCCCAAGGGGGTCACATTCTGGGGTCAACCTTTCCGAAATCCCTTCATGGTTTTTTCCGGGTTTTTGGAGGACAGTCCATACCCAAAGTTTCATAATTTTATGAGCAAGGGAACAACCCCAAAGAGCATCTCTATTCCAGTTAGAGGCAACAGTTTCCAGCAGCAACAACAACTTAGGGAGTTACGCAGTGCAGAGACAGAGTAGCCATTCATAGCAGGGTTTTGAGAGTGATTTCAGCTTGCCTTGAGCAAGCCAAGGTGCCATCATTCTGATCACCTTTTTGTACTCATTTCCCTCTTTCAGATTATAATAAAATGGCTCAGCTTTTCTCCATGTTTGCAGTGTTTTTCATGGTGTCTCTCTATTTGATGTAGTTTTGTTTATGTTGCTTTATATTGCTATTTATTTCATATTCAGAATATTACACGAGCACTTCGAGTTCCTATGTAGACTCACTGAGATGAATCGAGGTGGAAGCCACATAAGAGTCAAGACGGACCGAGATGTGGCTACGGGAGTGGCGTACAAGATGGGCGAGATGTGGCGACGGACCGAGTAGGGCGATTGAATGCGGGTGAGATGGGAAACTAGGCGAGGCAGTGTAAGGTGGCCAATCGATTGAGCATGCTAGACGAGGGTGCACAAATGCAACGATTCGACCCGAGCCCATGACAGGAACGAGTCGACCTAGGCACCCAAATGGAATGATTTGGCCCAAGAAGAATGAAGTGGAATGAGTTAGGTGGAACAGGGTTGTACAAGGTCAACCCGACGAAACCGCACACCCGATTGCACGACTGCACAATGGGTATATGTATGGAATGGTTGGAATGATTTGGGCACAACCGAATGGAACGACTCAAATCAATCTCATGGTGACTCGTAGTGAATAGAGGCACACGAGATGAGGGGGAGCTCACCGTTGGACAGAGGAGAAGTTCGTATGCGTGTCTTGGAACGAGTTTGGTTGTGGTTGGGCAGGACAACCACACGGTCGTGCAGGAAAGTTGAGGAAGACTGTGGCACGATTGTACGCGTTTGTTTGGTAGAAGTAAACGATGGTTGAAACCACACTATTGTATCATTATGACATTACAGTTTTGTATAATAAAAGTGATCAGGTGCTCAGTTTTATGCTCAAAAATCAAAGTTCTTAGATTGGCTCGGAACCTAAATGACCGCGTAGTGCTCGTTGTTCTGAATCCGACGCACTTCATTTCATGAAAAATGATCTCCGTATGCTCCTGGAAACACGATCTGTTCGCTTTGCTAAATAGGCAAATTAAAAAAAAATGATAGTCATATGCCCAGTCAGCAGTCCGTACTACTGATGTGCCTGTTGACTAGGTAGGGTCAAAGGTTGGTCAAATTTCTCTGACGAATGTGAGCCCGCCAAGTGGCAGAGGTTGGTTGGTTTGAATTCATGGTGTGTGGGCAATTAGAGATTGGTTTTCGTGTGGACCAATGTGGGGAAGACACGTGGCTAGGCCTAGGGCCTCCACGTGCCCCCTTCATCGTGTAAAATTTTTGGTGCAAAGTCCGGGTGGAGGCGCCGGGGTTCAACCCCGTGACCTCCTGCCACACAAATCCACGGTTTACCGCCTCCGTTACACATTAGTCCTTAATATACAATGGAATCGATTTATATTTAAATAAGACTTGCATTATGGCGGGGGTAAAGTGGGGCCAGCCCCGGTCCATAGGACCACGCGCCATGACTGCCAACGGGAGCTCAGATCTAAGCGGAGGTTTAAAAGTCTAAACCATGATTATTTAAACCTTAATCCAGTTAATTATCGCATAATCCAATCTTAAGTGTGGATTAACTTAAGTGCACAGTTAGCGCTAAGACTCCACTTAAATTTAATTGCGGATTAATTGGTGGACCCCCAGATTTGGCGAAAACTGCTAGTTTAGTTGCAGCTAGCTAGTTTAGGGCCTGAAATAGTGGGAGAAATTGAAAAGGCCATAAATTTTGCTATTTTCGACCAATTCAGGTTGAGAAAGAGGCTAGCTGACCATTTTGAGCCATTCTGGACTCATTGGAGTAGGTTACAGGAGCAAAAGAGCATTTTAAACAAGTCAATTTGAGCATAATATAGAGGCCCAAGCCATGGGAGCTGGTCCAAGGAGATGTAGCCCAGGAGGGATGAACTACTTCATCAAATACCTGTGTTAATGATATGTATGGTGATGTTCTGTACTTTATTTTCTGTTGTTCGGCTCTTGTTTTAATGTTAAATTTCTCACTAAATTGACATGAAAAAGACTCATGAGACTTGATAATTTGCAAGAAGACTTAAACCCTTAAGCACACATAAGACATTGAATTTATAATTTGAATGAGTAATTAGCACAACAACACTAACATACTCCATTCAGATCATTTTTGATATCAGAGCTCAAGTTCTTTAGGTTTTGTTGTGCAAGAAGGGATCTAATTGTTTTCACGTTTGTGTCATGCTTACAAGGTTAAAAATCAAAAGAGGAGAAGGGAAGCTAGTTGATAGCCCTGCAGTTGGGTCAAGAGGAAGAAGGGCAAGGTTGCCAAAGTCTTCAACACCAGCACATCCTCAAGTTGAAGTTAAGTCTTCAGTGAGCATGTCTCATGAAGGAGAACCTATCATGATAGAAGATGAGAGAGCATTCAGGAAGGCATTCTTTGATATGACTGAGATGGTTAAATTCCTCTATTAGGAAAGGAATGTAAGGATGCAAGGAGAGAGATCAAGGCCTCCAAGAGGAGACGATTCTCCAGGAGGAGGAGGCCATGGAGATGGTAAGAGGCCACCATCCACTCCACCATCATCTTCACCACCATCTTCACCTTCCTCATCATCATCTTCCACTACCCACAACCCTACAATTTGTTCATCCACATACTTCAAAAGGAGCTGGTAAATCACCCTTTCTTAAAATTGATGTCAAATTTGACCTACCAATGTATAATGGCGAAGTGAATGCAGAGAAGCTGGATAATTGGATTCATCAATTGGAGGTTTATTGCAGAATTTAGAACCTTCAAGAAGATGACATAAAGATTCAATTGGCTTCCTTGAGAATGGATGGTTCAACACTTGTATGATGGGAAGCAAGGACTCAAGAAGAGATTAAAAACCACGGTAAGATCTCAATGTCTTGGTCAAATTTTATTGCTGCCATTAAAAGGCGATTCTATCCTCTAGCTTACATGCAAAAGGCCATTATGGACTGGCAAATTTTAGACAATCGAAAGGGAAAAGTGTGCAAGATTATACTCATGAATTTAGGAGAAGAACTCTTAATTTGGGTGTCAATTTTTATTCTCAAGAAACTTTGTTAAAGTATATTGGGGGTTTACACAGTTATCTTAGACATACTATTCTCATGTTCAATCCCACAAACTTAGATGAGGTTTGTGTTCAAGCCATACATCTAGAAGCAAGAGGGAAACATAGTGTAGAAGAGAAAAGTGATAGTTTCCTTGAGTATGAGGGTAAAGGAAAGGGTAAGTTTAATGGAAGAGGAAAGAAAAATAGTTCTATCAAAATAGAGAAAGAGAAACTCACATGTAAACATTGTTCAAAGAATGGCCATGATGAAGACCATTGTTGGCAACTCCATCTAGAGTTGAAGCCAAACAAACTTAAAGCCAAAGAGAAGGGGAAAAGTGTTGCAATCATTGAACATGATTTAGGTTCAGATTCAAGAGATGAAACCAAGATTAGAGCAATAGGTTTGAAAGGTAAGCACATAGCAAACACTAGTTCTTCAAGTTTTTCCAATGTAACTCAAGATGAAGATACAAGAATTGAACACTTTGATATTAGAGTCGTTTCGAAACATACCAAGATAGACACACTATTTGATAGTGGTTCTCAAGCTAATTTGATTCCTGAAGACTTAGTTAAAAAGTTAAATATTGAAACTGTTACACATCCGAGACCTGATCCTTTAGGGTGGATATGCAAGAATGAAAATTTGCAGGTAACAAGGAAGTACATCCTAAGGTTTGCAATCAATTCAAGTTTTCTTGACGAAGTTGAACTTGAGGTAGTGCCACTTGAGATTTCAGGTATTGTTTTGGGAAGTCCTTTTAGGAGGGCAGTATTTAATCACCATGAGAATAAGTATCACTTGTTTAAGGATGGAATTGAGTACATAGTTAGAGCGCATAAGAAGAAGAGAAGTTTGTCTCTTATACATGCAGGAGAAATGAAGAGAATAGTGAATGAAAGTCAAAATTGACTTTGTTAATGTTCAAGCATAAAGATGTTTTGAATGAGACCTTTCAAAATGATGCATCAAATGAACAAGTTGATTTCATTAAAGTTGCTAATGCTTGTAATAAGATGTTTCAGGACTTTAACAGGTTTCCTTTGAAAGGAGGTAAACAAGATGTGAAAGATTTGCAGTAGTCAACATCAGTGTTGAGCGGTGATGGAAACAAGATGCCGGTGCAAGTGAGTGCAAAGGTCAAAGAGAAAGCACCAAAGCAACTTGACAAAGAAGGCATAGGTTCCACAAGTACTTGTTTTTGGTTTCAAAATGGTACATGGAAATGGTGAAAATACTTGGTCAAAAGTCGACGCAAGTACAAGGCAAGACAAGCTAAAAATTGCCATGTCGAAAGTGTTCAAGGTGAGACAGTATTCAAGTTTCCTTTGATTGACGACCGAGGTGGGAACAAGTTTGTTTCTGCAAGGATAGCTTGTTGTTCTGCAAATTCAGGGAAATTGCAGCATGACAGTGTCTACAACAGCAAAACAGGGTCTCAGGAATCAAGGAAAAAGACTAGTTTTTGTGAAAAGCTCAAATTGATGAAAATGGGAAAATTCCAGTGCATTGAGACTAGAAGGGTGAGGGAACTGTACCCTCATCCACATGTTCAGTAATAAAAGATATTTTGGGGTCCAAAAGGCTTCTAGTGGGGAGGAATGATCAAGTGCTCAGTTTTATGCTCAAAAATCAAAGTTCTTAGATCTAAACGACTGCGTAGTGCTTGTTGTTTTGAATCCGACGCACTCGTTTCACGAAAAAATGATCTTCGTATGCTCTCGGAAACGTGATCTGTTCGCTTTGATAAACAGGTAAATTTAAAAATAAAATGATAGTCAAATGCCCAGTCAGCAGTCCGTACTGTTGACGTGCCATGCTGACTGGGCAGGGTCAAAGGTTGGTCAAAGTTCTTTGGCGAATGTGAGCTCGCCAAGTGGCAGAGTTTGGTTGGTTTGAATTCATGGTGTGTTGGAAATTAGAGATTCGTTTTCGTGTGGACCAATGTGGGGAAGACACGTGGCTAGGCCTGGGGCCACCACGTGCCCCCTTCACTGTGTAAAATTTTTGGTGCAAAGTTTGGGCGGAGGTGCCAAGGTTTGACCCTATGACCTCTTGCCACACAAAGCCACGGTTTACTGCCTCTGCTACACGTTAGTCCTTACAATGGACTCGATTTATATTTAAATAGGACTTTGCATTATGGCGGGGGTAAAGTGGGCCCAACCCCGGTCAATAGGACCACACGCCATGACTGCCGACGGGAGCTCAGATCTAAGCAGAGGTTTAAAACTCTAAACAATGATTATTTAAACCTTAATCCAGTTAATTAGTGCATAATCCACTCTTAAGTGCGAATTAACTTAAGTGCGAAGTTAGCACTAAATTGCGCTTAATTAGCGCTAAGAATCCACTTAAATTTAATTGCAGATTAATTGGCGGACCCCCAGATTTGGCGAAAACTGCCAGTATTAGTTGCAGTTAGCTAGTTTCGGGCCTGAAATAGTGGGAGAAATTGAAAAGGCCATAGATTTTGCAATTTTTGACCAATTTAGGCTTAGAAAGAGGCTAGATGACCATTTTGAGCCATTTTGGACTCATTGGAGCAGGTTACAGGAGAAAAAGAGCATTGTAAACAAGTCAATTTGACAAATTGAGCATAATATAGAGGCCTAAGCCATGGAAGTTGGACCAAGGAGATGTAGCCCAAGAGGGGTGAACTCCTTCATCAAATACCTGTGTCAATGTTATGTATGGTGATGTTTTGTACTTTATTTGTTGTCGTTCAGCTCTTGTTTTTATGTTAAATTTCTCACTAAATTGACATGAAAAACACTCATGAGACTTGATAATTTGCAAGAAGACTTGAACCCTTAAGCACATATAGGACATTGAATTTATTATTTGAATGAGTAATTAGCACAACAACACTAACATACTCCATTCAGATCAAAAAGCAAGGGATTACCATGGGGTTTCCCTCCCCTTTAAGATTGTTGTATGACTTAATCTTGTACTTGTATGGTTTCTGGTTGATATTGATGATGTGAAGTGGCAATATACTTGTGATGTTGAATGAATGTTAATTCTGAAAACATAATGATTCACACACGTAATAGAATTTTATGTCCTAGGACCTAGAGGCATAGTCTTGAATTAATTAGTCATAAGTTTGTCAAGCCATTGCGATGAACCTTTCCAGTGTCACACGCATAGGGGACCCAACACACCTTGACTTGGGTGTAGGCCCTAAGCGCATGACAGATGGTATCAAAGTTTGTTACCAGGAAGAAGTTGCAAGAAGGTGCAACAACATGACGGAAGTATGTAAACTCGGAGGTATGTCTGCATGTTTTAGTTTTCCTATGAGTATTGGTGTTCTGGGGAAGCAGGATGGCTATTTGCATAGGTTTTGTTATGTGGACTTGTATATCCATGGGACTAGGAAGGTTGTCCAAGCACTTATGTAGATAAGGGCTATGCATAACTTCTTGAGAGTAGGTCTAGCGAGAGAGATTGGGTAGAGTGTACCTTCTAGTGAAGTGGAGGTAAAGGCAATGAACTCCAAGGCTAGAGCAGTGAGTGGATTGGCTGTTGATATGCTAGTTCAGATTGAAGATTGGAGTGGATCTCTTGACTTCACAGTCATGGAGATGGATGACTTTGATGTGATGTTGGGATAGGACTTTCTTCGAGGATACAGAGTAGTGATGGTTATGAATAATCCATGATTGAAATAATTGGAAATTATTCTTCTAACTGATGCAACTCATTTGTCTTCAGTTAATTAATTAATGGAAAATAACGAATAGCTCACTACTGCAATCTTCACAATTTAAAATAAACCAGGAACTGAGAAATAACAAACACACATAAAATGACACTAAAGTTTCAACTAACATCCCCGGAAAAGCCCTGAAGGGAAAACCGATGCAATAGATGAGGGTTTATATTTTATTATCTTCAGCAAATTAGAGAGTACATAGATCTTCTTTCCAAAATATTGGCAAAGCTCTAGAAAATTTTCTTCACCACTCTAAGTGGTAGATTGACCTAGAAACCCTATGTTTCCCTTGCAAAATCAAACTTAGCCTCCTTCAGTGAATGCACACAAAAAACGTTGTTGCGAGAAATACTCACTAGTTGGAAAAAAGTACTGTTGATCCTGCACTTCTTCTAGTGATCCCACCCTTGCACTAGGAAACTCGCTCTATCCTCCAGATTCGATCTCGGTAACTAGAAAATACGATCTGCTACCCAGATCTGCACACTAGAGAAATTTGCACGACCTTCATGTTGGTTGACTTGGCCTCTACAAATTTTAGTGAAAACCTCCCCTGGAAACCCTCTCTCCAATCTCTATTGATCCTCTCATTGATGCTATGTTGGCTCGAACTCTTTCCTCATTGAATGTTGCGCACTGGGAAATTTTCACTTCCCTGCTCTCTTGCTCCTTCGATGCGCTCCTTCGATTGTGTCTTCTCCAAGCCCCATCAACTTCCTCTTATAATCTCTCGTTGGAGTGCCAATGACCAAGATCTAATCGTGATTGATGGCTAAGATCATCGTAGCTTTGATCCAAATCAATTTTGGAAGTCTCTAGAGCATACATCGATCTCATTAATTAATATACTTTAATTCACCAATTTTCCTTAGTCTAACTTAAGAAATTTTAATTGTCCGGTCAATTAATTTAATTAAGGTTTTTGGAGTCATATCTCACGAAACCATTTCTGGGTATTGGAGATCTCATGTTCCTTATCCTCTTAGACACTTCAAAGCAAGGTTGCAGGGGAGCACCTCCCCCTTATCGAACCCGCTCCCGGTGTGCACTCCCTCGAACCCGCTCCCAGAGCGTGCTCCCGGAGCGAATGCTTAGAGGGTGATATTAATGACAAAGATCCCTATACGAATCTAGAGGTAATGATAAAGATACCTCTGGTTCAATCTATGTTCTTATGTTTTTTATGTCTAATTCATAATTCTACATGCTTTTGTTGACATATATGCATCAAAATATAGTATATATATATATATATATATATATATATATATATATATAACGCTCCCTGAAATGCTCCCAGACTGGGAGCTTCTGAAAATAGTGCTCCTGCTCCTGCTACCCGTTTTCGCTCCCACTCCCAAGTAACCTTGCTTCAAAGACTAGAACACCTACCCAATGCTACACCAAACTCCATCTCTAAAAACTAACACTCCCTCTTAGTGAGGAAGGTGTTCTGTCTCCCCAACATATTCCTCTACTCTATAGAAGAACACCTATAGCTAGACTAATCACGTTTCTAGTGTTTGAAATTTGTGATACGACTAGCTCTCCTTGTTCACCATGTTACTACACATACTCTGATCTACCTTGTTGTCACTCAAATTGTACAGGCACTGCGACAACGACTCAGGTCGGGGGCTATTACCCTGGTCCCCAACCTCTTTGTTCTAGATGTCTCCCAACAACAGGCTATGGGGGGTAGACCTTATGGAAATGAGACAATGAAGGACAATTTGGTAACCAACGAATCCAGAAGACACAGTTGAGTGGCCTAGTTACCTGGTTAAATTTAGCAAGATTTTAATGATTAGTTTAAACTTATATTTGAGACTAGTTCCTTATGGAGTCAAAAATCTTTCTTATTGAATTAAGACCAAGTAACCGGATGGACATCTGCTGCTTGGATGCTTCACTAACTTATATGAAATGCAAATCCTAGGACCTAAGTGAGATGCAAAGATCTTGGTTATTTTAATTAAATGCCTAATCTAAGTATGACCTTCCTGTTGATTTTTGTAGCATCGGAAAGTATTCCAAGTCTCAAATTTTGTGAGGAGGCTTGGATATCAATATTCCAAAGAACCCATAAACTGTTTGTGGAAATTCCACCCAGTTTATGTTTTACTAAAATAATTAGTTATTTTAATGGAGACCCTAAGTCTAAACTTAGGGAAATTAAATAATTAATGGGTATTAATAATACGGAGTGTGAATCTTCTAGAGAACGAAGATCAAGTCAAATTTTAATCTCAGCCATTGATTAGATTTCTAATATGGGTCGTTGATTCATCAATGCGAAGATTATAAAAGGAGGCTTTAGGGTCATTTGGAAAGTAAGTCGGGCACACACTGAGTAACCTGAAGAAGATCGATTTTGAAGGAATAGAATTTGATTTCAGAGGGAGAGTTGCAGGGCAGAGTTGCGGAGGCAAAAGGAGAAGAGGGAGTCAACAGTGACTGAGTACGAGGAGAGAGGGACGCAGAGGGCCACAGAAGGCAGCGCAAAGCTATAGCGCAGTGTACCCATGCAGAGCCCATGCAGAGTGACGTAGTCCAGCTCAGGGACTGCGCAGAGAAGCAGGTAGAGAGACGCAAAGGGAGATAGAGGGTCTTCCGAGTGTCAAAAAATCTTCGGGAGGATCCGAGAATTTTGTCTTAGGTGTTTTCTAAATATATCTGCCAGTGTATTCCTTGTAAAGAATTCATTTTCTGAAGAATAATATATAAACCCTCATCTGCTGCACTGGTTTTCCCACATTGGGTTTTTCTGGGGACAATTATCCAAAAATAAGTGTGTACATGTGATTGTTTCTTATGCTTATGTTTCTTATTTTTCCTTTCTATGCATATGTAATTGTGAATGTTGCAGTAGTATTTGTTTTTGAAATTTACTAATAGAATTTTATAAATAACTTATCAGAGCAATAGTAGGAGAAATAAATCTATCATTGCAACTGTATATCTCTGGATTGAAATTTGCACATGGTATCAGAGCTAGAGATGAGTAACAGGAACAAAGAATTGGCAAGTGAACGTAAATCTGACATTGTTGCGGCAACTCAGAAGGGTTCACACTATTCTCCAGAGGGGAAGAGAAGCATGGAAGAACAAATGGATCACGATGTTTCTGTTTTGGCATCCAGACTGGAAGAAGAATTTGCTTATATGTCAAGCACTTCTTCTCCTGATGTCGGGTACATTGATATTGGGGCTTCTATTCATATGACAAGAGTGCGGAAATGTTTCTCAAACTACCAAGAAGAGCAAATGAACTTTAAAATCACCGCGGGTGATAAAGAAAAATGTACCCCTATTGGAAGAGGAACCGTAGTATTTCAAAAGGAGGTTGGAAATAAGCTTTGGGCCACTAATGTGTTGCATGTGCTTGGTTTGGGGATGAACCTACTCTTGGTGTCTCAACTTCATGTTGGCTCCTCGTGATTTGCAAGATTGGCAAGAACAACTCTACAGGGAACCACATCAAACCACTTTGGAGTCTAAGGACCTAGCCTTCCTAGACCCAGAGAGGGCTCTCTCTATGTTTGTGTTTGTAAATGATTTATCTTTATGCTTATGGTTTCTGATTTTAGGCTAGTTATGAAGTTTGGAGGACTGGTTTGTTTTGTTTTGATTGGTTGATTGTTTGTTTGATTAATTGATTGAATGTTTCAGTTGAATAGATAGACTATGAGAAGCATTAATCCATTGGGCTATGGAGTCATAAAAGGTTTTAAGTGTACATCAACTCTGCAAGGGTTTTCATAGGGCAAGCTAACTATATCAAGTGGATCTTTTATATTAGATGAAATATGAAATGACAAGAAGTTGTGAATTCAGTAGAACTAAAGGGCAATTAAGAATCCTTTAACCATACTTCAACAAGAAAAGCCTTTTAGGTAACTGTTTAAGAAAAACCAAAGGGCAGGGCAAACCATAAACTTCTTTGGCTAGACTTTACTAAGTAAACTTTAAGACAACAATCCAACAACCATAGAGAGTAGGACACTCCTGAATTCTCTAGCTATTAATTTCAGACAAAGAAAACATTCAAAATAACAGTCAATGAAATTAAAGAGAAGGACACCCCCGAGTTCTTTAATCAAACTTCAAAGAAGGCCTTTAAAGCAATAGTTTAAGAAAAACCAAAGGACAGGGCAAACCATAAACTTCTTTGGCTAGACTCTACTAAGTAAACTTCAAGGAAACAAGCTAGGTGGAACTAAAGAGCTGGACACCTCTGAATTCTCTAATCAGACCTTGCAGAAGAAAACATAAACATAAAAGAGATAGACAAAATTAAGGTGCTCAAACAACATATCTCAATCTGAAATTTATGTTCTTTTATTAGAGAAAGGATGGACAATATGGAAAACAGAAGAAAAACATCGACAAGAAGGATAACATCACCATTAACATAGCTCAAGAATCCTGTGAACGTGCTTGTATTACTGATGTCCAAAACAATTACAATACTCCAGTGCAACAATCTCTTCAACTCAGATTCTAATCAAAATCCAGCCTAGCAATCAACCCAGCAACCAACTAACCAACCAACCAACACTAACAATGAACAATACATGCAGTATTTATCTGCAGATGAGGAGGTGATCCTAATCTAGGGTTTCAGGCTATAGTTTTTACAGAGTAAATGTAATATTGACCTTTGAGACCATGCAAGGCCCAAGGCAGAATATTTCTGACTGTTTCACTGTAATAATAACCTTTAACTTAACTGTTGAGCTAACTTTGGATATTTTTGACTTTTTGGCTTTTCCTTAACTTTTACAATAATTGTCGTGATGCTTTAATATATCTCTGATTGCTTTATTAACTGTAACTGCTTTTATTGAAGTGAAATGAGGTTTGTAGGTGGCAGATGTGGTCTGAAGAAGTAATTGTTGTTTTTCTTGGGTCATTCGGATTTGTTTTCTTTGCTGATTTGCCTTTGAATTGTCTTTAATTTGTTTTTAATCCTTGATTCGTCTCTTATCTCGGATTTGTCTTTTATCTTTGCCCTTTGACTGTTTTAATCTTTGATCTCTCCGTGGTTTGCCTTTAACTTGGTCTTCTAACCCATGCTCTTCACCTTTAACCCTTGATTTAAACCTTTAATCTCCTTTGCCTTTCACTGTCACGGTGAAATTTTTTAACTGTGACTGTCCTTTTAACTGTGTTTTTCACCTGTCTTTATCTCTGCGTGCCATTGTGAAAGTCCTTCTTTTCCTTTATTTTGTCTCTTTGAAGAGAACTTGCTGCTTCGGGAGTTTTTGAATAACCACCAATGGTCATGATCCACTGATGATTCTGCTTGATCTCGCGCTCCTGGTCCTTTTGAGTAAACAAGGCTGCTGGATTGTCACCCAGAAAGATTATTTAAACAATTTTCGGACTTTAGAAATGAAAATTGTGCATTTTCTACCTCGATCACCTGCACATTAAAATCAATTTGTTAATTAAAACCTGTGCTGTGGACTTCTGCGGGGAAACTATATGGCCTAGAGGCAGCAAAAAAACAATGGATAGAGTACAAGTATTTGGAAGCTTTGCAGGGGTTTACGTGGCGGCTCAGTGCTTTGCCGCAGAGATTCGGGGCTTATCGTGGTGACACGAGGCTGTTGGCATGTTTGAACGGGGTCACCGTTAGGGTTATGGCGCAAGGGTGGTGAGCGGTTTTTCGCATGGTCGATAGGCGGTGAGGCGGTTTTGGTTGCAGGGATGCGATACCATAGAGGGGGTGCCACGTGGTAGGATGTGACGGCAGGAATACTGCCCATTTCACAAGGCTCAAAGGTTATTAACCTTCGGGCTTTTGGATTTGCGACAACGATCGTGGGCCATTGGATCGAGAGGCGTTGATCCAACGGTGATCGGGTGAGAAGTGGGTTGCCGGTGAGTCAGAAGGTGGGTCCCGGGTTTTAAGCGTGAGGTCGGGTTTGAATATAGCGCAAAGGTTTTGTAATGCGGGGCCTGAGGTTTATTTAAGCGGGGACACTTAAATATAAGGTGGGCCAAGGTTATATGAGTGGAGGGTAAGGTTTTTAATGCAGGGGGTTTAATAAGAAGAGTCGGGTTTGTAAATAAACAGAGTTTATTTAAAAGGAGAGTGGGACCCGAACAAATTTATTAAAACAATGTAAAAAGGATTTTTTACATTGTTTTGAAGGAATAGAGGGGAATGATTGAAAAGGAGGGTTTAAAATGTGTTTTTTAGCAATGGGAATGGGGTTTTAGGAAGGGGAAGGGGTGAAAATGAGGGATTAGGGTCGAAACATGATTTTTCAGAGCATCAGGGTATTGAACAAGGGCAAAATGAGATATAGTGAATAGGTTAAATGGAAAATAATGAAGACAATGAGATTTCTGAAAATAGAATGATATTCAGAGAATGTTTATTTTCAGCAGTTTGTAGAAAATTCATAGTCACCTAGTGATACTGTAGAATACAGGAGGATAACAGTGGCTCTAGCTGGGGAGGTCAGCTCCTTTAGGAGGTGTGAAGAACCTCAGATTTCAGATCTCTGGTCTTCGTAGATCAGTGCCTTGTTGGTACTTGGTTGTTTTTTCATTTTGCAATTGCTGATCTGCTGCCATTCTTTGTAACTGTGACCCTTCAAAATTTGAAAACCATGCTTCATGCAAATCAATTATACCTACCTATCATCCTGTTCTAACATTTTTTCTTCATTTGGGTGCATTTAGATTGACAAACCCTTGACATCATTTTTCTTTTGAAAGGAAAAACTATCTATTTCTACCCTTATAACTTCTAAAGGCTCAGATTAGACTAATGAGCTCTTTTATTCTCTATCTAACCACTTATCTATTAAGATTAATCAGTTTCACAAAATTTCATTCACTAGCTATCAGCATGAAATTTAAAGCATGAATAAATCAAGATTAAGCAGTTTGATTGTCATGAATTGTGGCATTTTTTGACAAGCTGCACACAATATTATTATGCAAAAAGTAAACTAAAACTAAGGGCTTTGATCTGGAATTTGTCATTTATCCCTTAGCTCTTTTGATCTGGAATTTGTCATTTATCCCTTATCTCTTACTTTTCTTTTTGGTTTCAGACTTATGCTTTGGAACCAATGTCATTTTCTTCCTATCTAATGATAAGCCAAGTTTAGACAGTTTGGAAAATATTCATTTTCTATCCTATTAGCAAAAATTCAAAATTTGTTCAATCATGATTAGGCTGTATGATTGAACAAGGCTTCCTTTTCAAAAATAGTGGCATTTGGACTTGCACACTTTCAGAATTTTTATTTTTTGGTATGGGGCTTTACCTTTTTCTTTTATCTGTCCTCTTTTCTTCTTTTCTCTTTATCTTTTGTATCAATTTTTCTAAGATTTTTGTTTCAGCAATGTTATATACAATGAAGAAAAATTTAAACTGAGCTTCTCAACTGAAATAACGCTTGAGCATCCTGCCATTGACAGGACCTCCAAACAATTATGTTCCATCCATTTCTTGTAGGAAAAATGCATTGTTGCCTCTTGATGAATGGATGATGTATGGACCTTTCGACAAGTTGTCAAATTTTCCATGCTTGCCTTTGTCGTCTCTTCTTAAATCCCACTTCAGCACTTTGTCTCCAATGCTGAAATCATTTGCCTTGGTCCTTTTGTCAAAAATCCTCTTGATGTTTTCTTGCACAAGTTGTGTTCTGTTGTATACTCGTTCTTGCTGCAACTGAACAGTCTGGTTTATCCTCCTTTGTATGTCATTTTCTTCAAACTGCACCTCTTGAATGAGCTTCATTACTGGCACTCCCAAGGATGTTGGGAAGACTGCATCTGTTCCATAAGCTAGATGATAAGGAGACATATCAATTGATTTCTTACTTGTTAACCTGTCTGCCCATAGTGTATGCACCAATTTGTTGTGCCATGATTTTTTGTTTTCCTCCAGCAACATTTTAATGATGTTCACCAAACTCTTGTTTAAGGATTCAACCAACCCATTACCTTGAGGGTAACATGTTGTAGAATGACCCAAAGTAATGTGATATCTGTGGCAAAAATCCACCATTCTCTTGGATCTAAAAGTAGCAGCATTGTCAGTAATGATTTTTCTAGGACATCCAAATCTAGATAGAATATTGTTTTCAAAGAATTTGATAATTACTGTGTTTGTGGCAGTCCTGGAAGGAATGGCTTCTATCCACTTTGTAAATTATTCAGTTGCAATGAGGATCCATTTGTGCTGGGCAGAGGAAGAAGGATTGATTTCTTCAATGAAATCAAGATTCCATTGCTGAAAATGAGCTTCAACAGAAATTGGCTGTAAAGGCAATGGTGGCAGTTTTCTTTTGCCCTCAAATATTTGGCATTTATGGCAGGCATTCACCATTTTATGGATGTCTCGAAAGAGGGTGGGCCAATAGTAACCAGCTCTAAGGATTTCTTGACAGTGGTTTTCCAATAGAGGTGGCCTCCACATTCTCTTTCATGAAACTCATGCATAATCCTATCTACATCTTCTTCAGGCAAACATTTAAGCAATATGCCACCAGCATTTTTCCAATATAAAACTTTGTCTAGAATTCTGAAATTTACAGCCTTTAACTTCAAGAATGTAGCCTTTGTTTTGGAGAAACCAGGAGGAACATTAAGATTAAAAAGCACATATAATATATCAGCATACCAAGGTGAGTTCAGAAATGCTTCCTCAATAGGTGGAGTCGCCAACTCCGCTTGTTCATCCAATGATTTAATCATATTTATGTCTAGTGCTTGAAAATTTGTTTCAGCCGTGAGTTTAGCCAGTCCTTGCCCTTTGATTAGCTTGGCGGGCTTGATTTCCAGGTCATATTCTAAGATAACAACAATCCACTTACCTCTTTTGCCATCAGGATCTTGTGTAAGTATGTCTTTAACTACCGAATGAGGCACAAATGCAATGATGTGTGAATGCAGAATGTAAACTCTAAAATCCTTTAGTGCTTTGATTAAAGCAAAAGCCTGTTTTTCCATGATATTGTATTTCAGAGGTGCATCTCTTAATGCTTGGCTGAAGATTGCTATGTGCTACTCTTGTCCTTCTATATTTTTCTGTAATAAGACATCATCAACTTTGTGTTCTGATGCAGAGGAGAAAATAAAGAAATCTTTGGTGAAGTCAGGGCTGATCAGAACTGGTGTTTGTGTAAGTGCTTGCTTCACCAAGTCAAAAGATTGCTTTGCTTCTATGGTCCATTTGACTCTTGTTTCTCTTTTCAGCATATTAGTGATGTTCCTTAGGAGTTCTGCAAGGTTTGGTATGAACCTTCTTAAGAAATTTATCTTTCTGATGAAAGATTGTAGCTCTTTGATGTTCCTTAGGTGACTAATTTTCAATATTCCCTCGATCCTTTTTGGGTCAATCTTGATCCCTTCTTCAGATATGATGTAGCCTAAAAGCTTCATTTCTTGAAGGCCAAACAAGGTTTTCTTGGGATTTAAAGACAAACCATATTTTCTGCACTTTTCAAAGACTTTTCTTAGGCGAGCTAGGTGTTTTTCATCAGTTTTGGAGTAGATTGTGATGTCATCAAGATATATCACAATGAAGTAACTTATTTCTTCAGAAAAAACAATATCCATGGCTCTTTGGAAAGTGGCTCTAGCATTCATTGACCCAAAAGACATTTTAACATACATGAAGGTGCCCCAAGGTGTAGTGAAAGGTGTTCTGTGTTGATCATTTGGGTGTACCAGCACCTGATTGTACCCAGAAAAGCCATCAAGCAGAGATATCCTTTTGGAGCCTATTATCCTTTGCAGTGTGTGATCCATTTTTGGTAAAGGGTAGTTGTCCTTTAGGGAGGTTTTGTTTAAATTTTTGAAGTCTACACATAGCCTAATTTCTCCTGTTTTTTTCCTCACTGATACAAGATTCGAAACCCATTATGAATATCTTAGTGGGACCATTATTCCAGCCTCATACATTTTCTTTATTTCTTTCTCAACCAATGGCAGTTGGACAGGATTTATTCTGCGTAATCTCTGTTTAAAGGGCTTCTGGTTTTCTTTGAGAGGGATCTTGTGCTGGATGATCTCAGTATCATATGACTTTAAGTCTTTATATCTCCAAGCAAAAACATCACTAGATTCTCTGAACAACTCAATACATTTCTATTTTATATGTGTTGGCAGTGTCTTGGACAGTTTTATCATTTTGGGCTCTTGCTCACTGCCTATGTTGCACTCTTCTACATTTGTTTCAGTGGACTCCATCTTTGGCTTCTTAGAAACATCATTAAAATCAAAAATTTCTTCTTGAGGGACCAGTCCTCTTGGTAAGATGTTATCTCTGAACTGCAGCACTTCAAAGTCTTCTTTTTCTGGGTCTGCACACAGTTCAGTCCCATGTGGGTGTCCTTCTTCTAACAGATTTATATCAACCTCATCAAGGGGTTCTTTTTTGTATGTTTGTACCTCAGTAGTGTAGTCTTCTTCGTGATCTGAGTCTGAATTTGGGATTTCAAACTCATTTCTGGATTGCAGGAAATCTTCAATTTGTTTGTCACCTTCAAAAACTTGCCAATATTTTATATTATCAGGGACTGCTGGTCTATATTTGACTTGTACTGTGTATTGTTTGTTATGATAAGGTTTTTGACAAGTATTGGCTGCAAAGGCTAGATCATTGGCAAGGATATTTTGATTTCTTGGGACAAAGGCGAGATCATATTCTTTGAATGTTTTTAAAAGGTCAAGGGTATCATTCCTATATGCTCTTAATCTAGGATGTTTAGTTGCATATTCTCCCTTAATCTACCTAATGACTAACTTAGAATCCCCATGGATAGAAATCCTTTTGGCTCCTAATTTCTTGAGTAACCGTAGCCCTAGGAGGAGTGGCTCATATTTTGCTATGTTATTTGTACATTGAAAATTCCAGCTTATATGAGTGGCCCTCTGCATGGTTATTCTCAGTGTTTTGCACCCAAACACCTGCCCCTGAAGTAGTTTTACCACAAGAACCATCAAAGTTCATGTTCCAAAGAGGTTCAATTTCAGATTTACCATTATGTTGGTCATTGTGGTTGCTACCATGTTTGCTATTATATTGTTCATTTTCTATTTGAGCTAACTGTTCTGACTGTTCCTCCTCTTTTTCTTCTTCTTTTTCAGCGATTTGTTCATTTTCTGCTACCTGTTCATTAATGTTTTCATCATTGTAAAGGATAAATGAATCAAGGTCTGTGTGGAAAGAATAGAGAGGGGAGTTATTAGGCTTGTTTTGACTGCTGACCATGTATTTCATGCGAGTCTCCCTATATAGTCTTCTTGGTTGACTAAAGACAGGTTTGGTAGCATAGGTCATGTCCATTTGGAGGGTACCTTGAAGTTTAGCTCCCCATGAGTGTGATAAGAGCATGCCATATTTAGGGCATATATCAGCCACTACAATATCCATTACTAGGCTCTTGGCTGGTATTTGTGCTAGATTAACACAGACGTCTTTGATTAGGCCTAGACATTTAACTCTACTGGAATCAAAAGAGTATAAATCTTTGTATGGTCTAGTTATCTCAAGGCCTAGTCTTTCCATTACTACCTTTGGCATGAGGCTATGTGAAGCTCCTGAATCTAACATGGCATTGTGGAGGATTTTATCATGAATATTCAAACTAACATAAAATAGAGGCACACCTCCCTCTTGAAATTTACCTTCTACTTCAGGTCCAAATAGATGTTCAAGTTTGTCATCACTCAGATTTACAGAATCAGCAATTTCTCCCATGTTTAAAGCTTTCAAAACTTGGGATCTATATAAATCTTGGGCCACTAATTCAGTAAGAGGTATGGAGATTTTTATCTTGGCAATTTCATTCTCTATACTGAAGGGTGTCTGTGTTTTTGGCAGATTTAAGTCAGTTTTATCAGACAATGTTTTTACAACAATTTCAGCTTGCTGATTTTTATCCAGAGTGTCAGTTAAAACAGTTTTGTTAGGGCTACTAGCTAGATTACTAGTGCTGCTTTGGTCACCACTATGTTGGTTGTTTTTGTTTTTACCTTTATTAGAACCTTTAGCCACTATGTTTGAAGTTTCTGCTGTCTTTTTAGGACCATTTTCGGGAATCTTCCTAGCAGAAATTTCTGGGTTGTTTCTCTTAGGAGTGTCTTGGGTTTTCTTGCTTCTGAAGTCATATTGCCTATCCACTTCCATGATGGAATTTTCAAAGCCTTGCTTTTAGTCTTCGGATTCTAGGCTTTCTTCCTCATTTGATGCAACTATGCCTTGTTCTTCCTCAGCGAGGAAAACAATATCCTCATTATTAACCCCCATTAGATTAATTGGACTTTGTTCTGGTTCTTCCATCACCCCCTCATCCTCATCAACATAGTTTTCTTGGAAAGGAGGCCTGATTTGCTGGTCAGGTCCTCTCTGTCTTATTTGAGGGGGATTTCTTCTAAAGTTTTGGTTCTGGTTTCTATTTTGAGAAGTTGTTTGGTTTTCTCTAGGAGAAGCTCTCTCATTTATGTTTATTCTCTCCATCATCCTTTCCATGGTTCTAACTAGGTTATTGATCTTGGTATCAGATGTAGAGGCCACAGGTTCTTCCTTGTATGTGACTCTCTTTTCAGTTCTCATTCTAGCCTTTTTGGCAATCAGATTGGCCTCTACACTTACTGCTCCCCTCTACATATATTCTAATGTAAGGGGTTCTCTTTCTTTTAATTGATAAGCCATCTCTGGATCAAAACCATATGGAATTTTCACTAGGGCTAAACCCTGTGGGGGTTCAATGCGAGGAAGAAGTGCATTATATACACTGTTGAACCTAGTGCAGTAATCTTGAACACTTTCTCCTGCATTCCTTTTGAGGTTCTCATACTCTGACAGGATTTGAAGATGATTTTTCTTTATTTCCCACTTATTTATGAATGCTTAATGAAGAGGAGGGAGGTCATGGATGCTATTAGGAGCTAAGTTTTTGAACTATTTCATGGCTTCTCCTCCTAAACTTTGGGCAAACATTCTCATTTTGATGGTCTCATCTTCTATTTCTTGGTAATCGAAAACATCATTCATTTTATCTACATGTTGTTGAGCAGTTGTAAGATGAGTTCTATCGAAGTGTGGGATCTTAGATTGGTGTTCCTGTGGTATAGACAATAGAGGTTGTGGTAACACCCGTGGAGCATACCAAGCTACCATGATTTGTGGTTGGGGAAACAAAGGAGGGTTAACAAGTGGAGGATTGACAAAAGGAGGTAAAGGGTTAAATGGAGGAAGGTGAACAGTGGGTATATGAATGGGGGTTGAGGTTTGGACTACAGGATTCTGCTGTAAAATGGATGGGTCAAAAACTACCTGAGTTATCCAACTCTGGGATCTAGTCCTAGACAAGCTTTGTTCCAGGGGTGAGGCAGATAGGATACAGTGCAAGTCTTTAAGGTTTTCAAGTAGGGAACTCGCTTTGTGAATTGGTCTACCAATAGTTGATTTTTTGGATCTAGGAGATTTCCTTAGGATGCTCTCAGGGTTGTCAACTATTGCAGGAGGGTTTGGGTCAGGATGGGGTCTGGTGCAAATTCTTCTAGAAGCCAGAGTTTAGACCCAAAGTTCAGAGAGGTTTGAGAGTTTATATAGTTTGAAAAACAAACCAATCTGTGAAAGAAAATACTTAATTCACAAAGTATTTTAACTGGGTTCTATTTGAAGTTTGATGATAAAATAATTTTCCCAGTGGAGTCTGTAGAAAACCAGTGGAGTCAGTAGGCCTACTGAAAACTAGTGGAGTCACCAGGTGGATGATTTTAACTGTTTTGAGGCTGGTTGTTGTCCACCATCAACAACCAGATACCAGTCTTGGAGAATATTTGAGTCATCTAAGTTTGAAAGGAGTTTTCTGAGTTCTTGAGGGAATATTAAGCTGTTTTAATAACTCAGTTCCCCAGTACGGTCGCCACTATGTTGGCTCCTGTATTTGCAAGATTGGAAAGAACAACTCTGCAGGGAACCACATCAAACCACTTTGGAGTCCAAGGACCTAGCATTCCTAGACTCAGAGAGGGCTCTCTCTATGTTTGTGTTTGTAAATGATTTATCTTTATGCTTATGTTTTTTGATTTTAAGCTAGTTATGAAGTTTGGATGACTTGTTTGTTTTGTTTTGATTAGTTGATTGTTTGTTTGATTAATTGATTGAGTGTTTCAGTTGAATAGATAGACTGTGAGAAGCATTAATCCATTGGGCTATGGAGTCATAAAAGGTTTTAATTGTACATCAACTCTGCAAGGGTTTTCATAGGGCAAGCTAACTATATCAAGCGGATCTTTTAGATTAGATGAAATATGAAATGACAACAAGTTGTGAATTCAATAGAACTAAAGGGCAATTAAGAATCCTTTAACCATACTTCAACAAGAAAAGCCTTTTAGGTAACTGTTTAAGAAAAACCAAAGGACATGGCAAACCATAAACTTCTTTGGCTAGAATTTACTAAGTAAACTTAAAGACAACAATCCAGCAACCCTAGAGAGTAGGAAACCCCTGAATTCTCTAGCTATTACTTTCAGACAAAGAAAACATTCAAGATAACAGTCAGTGAAATTAAAGAGTAGGACACCCCTGAGTTCTTTAATCAAACTTCAAAGAAGGCCTTTAAAGCAACAGTTTAAGAAAAACCAAAGGACAGGGCAAACCATAAACTTCTTTGGCTAGACTCTACTAAGTAAACTTCTGTAATATTCCTAATTTGTGACAGCAAATTGGAATATTCTATTTTGTTTATTTTGCCGTCTATAGTTTATAAATAAATAAAAAGTGAGTAAAGAGGGTCTAAACTCACTTAAATGAAATAAGACATCCACCTAATAGCACAACGTTGTGACTTAAGTGGGAGTCAAGGGGGGACCCAACACCACATGGAGGAGGGGGCCTATGTACACTCTAGAAGTTTCTCCAAGCTTCTGTGGAGATAAGGATGAGGATTTGGAGGAGAGAGAGAGGCTACATTGGGTTTTGGAGGGAAACCAACACTATAAAAGATGAAGGAGCCTCTTCATTTCACTCATGCTTGGATATTTGGATTATTGATTATTGAGTGAGACATATTGTCTTCTCTTTGGCACGCTGGCTGTTTAGCCCGTCTGCTGCACTATTTAGTGCAACCGAGTGTCTCCGTGCGGAGATCTCACCCTTAGCCCCGGGGGACTTCGAGTGCCTGCTCGGGCAAGGTTATTTTCTATTGGAGGAGGTCTACTTCAGTTGCTCATCATCTTCAGCCTTCTCTACTTGGTTTCAGTTTGGAGTTGCCGTAGCTGCCCAGCAACTCCGGTATTTTTGTCATATTGTGCATTTCAGCCAATCCCTTGGAGGATTGAGATATTATTGCTTGGAAGGGTTAGAGCTTTGCTCCCCTATTGTATTTGGGCCATATTTTGACATATCCATGTGCTGACATATTTCTGGAGCAGTATTTTATTATAGAATGCATTTTTCTTAGTCTGGGGTTTATGTAGAAATAGCAGTGCTTTTCATGTTTATGTACATGTGTTGTGGAGGCTTGCATATCTTCTCTTGAGAGCACCTCAATCGTGAGGGGTTTTCTGTGCAAAGCAGCTGTTTAATATTTCTTAATGCCCATGCCATATTCTTGGACTTATTCCTCTGATTTATCATAGTGATTTACATCTTATTCCTGCATAAAAAACGCTGCCCTTGCTTCAGTAAAATTCTGCATACTCAAAGTCTTGGGAAATCAGGGTTTTTCTTGACTAGTCGGGAAGGGGGAACTGTTTAACTAAGCAAAACGCCTTTGTTTGAGCTGAAATTCGACATGGAGGTCCCTCTTAACCTATTATATCATATTCCCGAACCTTGAGCCGTAATTTTACGCATATTTTCTGATCCACTCATTTTAGTGCCAAAATCCTCACTTTTCCCCACCTTTTTGCCCTTAAAAGTTGAGTAAAGGTTGCTGCTGTTATTTCTGTTGGTTGCTGAGCATTCTCAGATATATTATATGGTATCTACAGCCATCACACCTGAAGAATGCATTTTTCAGGCATGAGTTGCTGAGAAATTCATTTTATGGAGGAGTTGCCATAGTTGCCGTATATTATTGTGTGTTATAATTTTATACCACTTGTTGTTTTCATATTCCACTCTTAGACAGAGTCTGGAAAGGGCCAGATAGCCTCTGGATCTCGTTCTCTTCTAGAGGCGACATATCCGGTAAATGCCCTCCTAGTCAATCTCTGGTTGGAGTTTTGCCGTGTTTTTGAAATATCCTGGAAACGAGATATTACAGTGGTATCAGAGCATAGTTCTGGCTCAGCCTGTGGAGCTAGCTATCTATGGCAAATATGAGGATCACAATGCCTACATTCTTACCTGAAGTACCGAGGTAGCATGATCATGTACCCTTTGGAGATTATTTCCGAGAATGGAAGTCCATGGGGGAAGACCTCAAAGCAATTTTGCCCTTCAAAGATTACTGTGAGCTCAGACTGGATGGAGTAGGAAGGTATAATGGTAACAGAGGGATTTCTAGCATGCAGAGTTCAAATTTGCAGCATACTACTGGGAGATCAGCACTTCCCATGCATGAGGGATCCACTAGTCCCTTTGAGTCTAAGCCCAAGAAGACCGGAACGGTGAAAAAGGAGAGTTTATTCTTTTTCAGATCCATAAAAGATGCATCCACTGTTGAGGAGGTCAAGAAGGTTGAAGAAAAAGAAGAGGAAGTACCATGCGCTTCCAATTCTCATCAAGAAGAAGAGATCACATCACCTCTTGAGGAGGCTTGTGAAAACGCTATCACACTCGTGGAGGAGCAGCCACATGCATCAATAGTTGGGGCAGCCAACACTTGTGAGGAAGAAACTCTTGTAGCCCTGCAAGAAGTTCCAGATGTAGATCAAGAGCAGCCTGGTTGCACTGCGCTTTGCAACATGGATGAAGGGAAGGTCTCAAGGAGAGATCTCACTATAGATGCACTTCAACACACTATGGAACACAATGATTTGGTTCCCTTCTCACAAGAGCAGATAGAAGATGGAGGACATCTTCGGATGGATAACATCTCTCATGCTTGTGTTGGACATTCCTTGAGCCATACACATCATGATGGGAAGTTTTTGCCTACCACCTATTTGATTCTTGATAGGGTCTCATTGATCCTTGAGAAGTTTACATTTCAAAACCCTATGAAGTGCAAATTCAGAAATTTGATTTTGGAGGATGGTAACCCTCATTGGAGGAGTATCAGGATGAGGAGAAGGAGGAGGCATCCACAAGTGATTGAGTGGATGTGGTTGATGAGCAAGGAGCTAGGAGGCTACCTGCAAATCTATGATACCAGGCAGCAAGAGGCTTGGCTGCGCTGGTTACTCTTAAAAGAGTTTGGCCATCTCTTGGCAAACACTCTTCCTAAGAGTCAGAGGATGGAGGAAAGATGGCTGGATACTTGCATCATTGAGCAGCATAGAGTATGGATGCATGGTGTTGATATGATACTCATATCATTCATTGTGTCTTCATCACATGATTGGTATGATGGAGGTATGGGGAGGCAACATAATTTCTTGTTGCTTTGCTTGGGAGAGCAAGGGCAGATTTGCTCTCACACTTTGTATAATGTTGCAGGAGGAGGAGATGGCACTATCTCCTTGATCTTCGATGATGATGGGGAAGCACTTCCATCTTGGGGAGTATTCCACATTTGTTGCAGCATTATTAGAGGAGTCTTTGACAAGGAGCATGTCAAAGAACAGAGTCTTGTATTGACAGGAGCTTATTTGCATGAGCTCACAATGTTGTCACCTTGGAGCAGAACATTATGGATGAAGTGTGCGCAGCAGAGATATGATGGATCTATAACCCATAGGTCCCAGGATCACTTCATATTTGTTGCACTTGATGGACAAAGAGGAGGTACTGATGATAGAGACATCTATGGCATATCCTTCTTGACTTGGGTTTCCAAGCATGAGGAGGATTATCTTCTTGCAGCACATAGTTCATTCTTCTTCATAGCAGCGCAAAACACTATGGAGGACTCATGTATGGATCCATGTACCATCTTACTTCCATCATATGGTGAGGGATTTGTTTATACATTCATTGATTTGCACACTCTTGCCATTCCTATGCAGTGCATTGCTTCACAAGGGGGCAAGCTTGTCATATTGCTCCATGAGTTTTATTGGGCCAATCTACATGATGGAGGAAACCATCTCTTTTGTGGCCTTGGGAAAATGTTTCATCACCGCATGTATGTTTATTTGCTGCACTATATCATGTATCATATGAAGGCATGCATGGTTAACATAAACATTTTTCCTTGTACTCTTATCAAGCAGCAACTTGTAAAACTGCGCTGTACTTGTTGGGGAAGCTGTTGGTACCTCTTTTCATCACCTGTAACCTTCAGCATTTCCTTCATTTTGCTGCTGATCATGTATCCATTTGCTTATATAGATCAGATTTGTGTGGGAGGCTTGATTATGAGGGAGACACATGAGCTGGATGTGTCTTTGAGTGGGAAGAATTCTCACATTTTCTGCACTACATGTTCTAATGGGAGCATGGGAGGAGGCATGGCCACCACTACTACATATGTGTTCTCTTTTGAGGTGGGCCATGAGATTGATAGTCATCCATTGTACAGCCATGGGCAAGTGTTTGGTCTTATGTTGTTGTCATATTCAACCATTTACTATCCATTAGTAGATGTGATGGATCTTGTACATTGCTTGCCATGTAATTTTTTGAAGTTGCAGTGGATGAGACTACGTTGTATCCTTGTGAGAGATTGTTTGCATCATGTATCATCATGTAAAACCTTCAGCAAACATCTCATTAGGATTATCCATGATGACCATGTCCTATTCTTCATGGATGGATTGTTTTGGGCCAGCTTGTTCTTCATTGTTGGAGGAACCTTCATTGGAGGATTTTTCTTCACTTTGCCACTGGAGGGCAATGATTGTGCAGCCCAGGATCAGCATACACTCTACACTTATCATGAGTGGAGAGAAGGACAACATGGGGTAAGCTATGATGCTTGCCAAGGTCAGATTTTCAGCCCACCTTCATTACCGGAGCTTGAGGTGGAAGGAGATTTTCAGGAGTTGCCTTGTTGGGAGGTGGCTCATTTTGTTTGGATGATTGCTTGGGGATGGAGGATCCACATGAGGGAGATGTTCCTCATTACATTCCAGACTCCATGCCTCAAGTGGAGATTCTTCAGTTCTACCCTTGCAGTTGATTGGAGAGAGGTGATGAGTTGGTACGCAGTTGATGGGCCAGCTTACACAGTCATAGATATAGAGCAGCAGGGGTCATGGTCTTCATCAGTCATAGCCAGAGGCAGTGCGCAGTCCGAGCCATGGGACTTGGGCTATTATTGGCCATGGTGGAAATGGGATCCAGGAGGATTGTTGGTTGGCTGGTACCGTGAGAGATCGGTTTGGGACCCTGGCATTGAGAGATCCCTTCATATCAGGTTGATGCAGAGTACCGGGGAGATTCAGTGGCGCATCTGGGACCCAGGCATATTTTGCAGTATTGGTGGAGAGCATCCACTAGGAGGAGACCAGTTCAGGAAGTTGCTTGAGGGCAAGCAACATTTTGCCGGGGGGGACTGTAATATTCCTAATTTGCGACAGCAAATTGGAATATTCTATTTTGTTTATTTTGCCGTCTATAGTTTATAAATGAATAAAAAGTGAGTAAAGAGGGTCTAAACTCACTTAAATGAAATAAGACATCCACCTAGTAGCACAACGTTGTGACTTAAGTGGGAGTCAAGGGGGGACCCAACACCACGTGGAGGAGGGGGCCTATGTACACTCTAGAAGTTTCTCCAAGCTTCTGTGGAGATAAGGATGAGGATTTGGAGGAGAGAGAGAGACTACATTGGGTTTTGGAGGGAAACCAACACTATAAAAGATGAAGGAGCCTTTTCATTTCACTCATGCTTGGATATTTGGATTATTGATTATTGAGTGAGACATATTGTCTTCTCTTTGGCACGCTGGCTGTTTAGCCCGTCTGCTGCACTATTTAGTGCAACCGAGTGTCTCCGTGCGGAGATCTCACCCTTAGCCCCGGGGGACTTCGAGTGCCTGCTCGGGCAAGGTTATTTTCTATTGGAGGAGGTCTACTTCAGTTGCTCATCATCTTCAGCCTTCTCTACTTGGTTTCAGTTTGGAGTTGCCGTAGCTGCCCAACAACTCCGGTATTTTTGTCATATTGTGCATTTCAACCAATCCCTTGGAGGATTGAGATATTATTGCTTGGAAGGGTTAGAGCTTTGCTCCCCTATTGTATTTGGGCCATATTTTGACATATCCATGTGCTGACATATTTCTGGAGCAGTATTTTATTATAGAATGCATTTTTCTTAGTCTGGGGTTTATGCAGAAATAGCAGTGCTTTTCATGTTTATGTACATGTGTTGTGGAGGCTTGCATATCTTCTCTTGAGAGCACCTCAATCTTGAGGGGTTTTCTGTGCAAAGCAGCTATTTAATATTTCTTAATGCCCATGCCATATTCTTGGACTTATTCCTCTGATTTATCATAGTGATTTACATCTTATTCCTGCATAAAAAACGTTGCCCTTGCTTCAGTAAAATTCTGCATACTCAAAGTCTTGGGAAATCAGGGTTTTTCTTGACTAGTCGGGAAGGGGGAATTGTTTAACTAAGCAAAACGCCTTTGTTTGAGCTGAAATTCGACATGGAGGTCCCTCTTAACCTATTATATCATATTCCCGAACCTTGAGCCGTAATTTTACGCATATTTTCTGATCCACTCATTTTAGTGCCAAAATCCTCACTTTTCCCCACCTTTTTGCCCTTAAAAGTTGAGTATCGGTTGCTGCTGTTATTTCTGTTGGTTGCTGAGCATTCTTAGATATATTATATGGTATCTACAGCCATCACACCTGAAGAATGCGTTTTTCAGGCATGAGTTGCTGAGAAATTCATTTTATGGAGGAGTTGCCATAGTTGCCGTATATTATTGTGTGTTATAATTTTATACCACTTGTTGTTTTCATATTCCACTCTTAGACAGAGTCTGGAAAGGGCCAGATAGCCTCTGGATCTCGTTCTCTTCTAGAGGCGACATATCCGGTAAATGCCCTCCTAGTCAATCTCTGGTTGGAGTTTTGCCGTGTTTTTGAAATATCCTGGAAACAGGATATTACAACTTCAAGGCAACAAGCTAGGTGGAACTAAAGAGCAGGACACCCTTGAATTCTCTAACCAGACCTTTTAGAAGAAAACATAAACATAAAAGAGACGGACAGAATTAAGGTGCTCAAACAACATATCTCAATCTAAAATTTATGTTCTTTTATCAGAGAAAGGATGGACAGTATGGAAAAAAAAAAAAAAAAAGAAAGAAAGAAGAAGAAGAAGAAGAAGAAGAAGAAGAATAATCCTATGAACGTGCTTGTATTACTGATGTCCAAGATAGTTACAATACTCCAGTGCAACAATCTAACCAACCAAAATCCAGCCTAGCAATCAACCCAGCAAACAACTAACCAACCAACCAACACTAACAATGAATAATACATGTAGCATTTATCTGCAGATGAGGAGGTGATCCTAATCTAGGGTGTTAGGCTATAGTTATTACAGAGTAAATGTAATCTTGAACTTTGAGACCACGCAAGGCCCAAGGTAGAATATTTCTGACTGTTTCACTGTAATAATAACCTTTAACTTAACTGCTGAGCTAACTTTGGGATATTTTTGACTTTTTGGCTTGTCATTAACTTTTACAATAACTGTTGAGCTGCTTTAAAATATTTCTCACTGCTTTATTAGCTTTAACTGCTCTTATTGAAGTGAAATGAGGACTGTAGGTGGTAGATGTGGTCTGAAGAAGTAATTGTTGTTTTGCTTTGGTCATTCAGATCTGTTTTCTTCGCTGATTTGCCTTTGATTTGTCTTTAATCCGTGATTCGTCTCTTAGCTCGGATTTGTCTTTTATCTCTACCCTTTAACTATTTTAATCTTTGATATTTTCGTGGTTTGCCTTTAAATTGGTCTTCTAACCCATGCTCTTCACCTTTAACCCTTGGTTTAAACCTTTAATCTCCTTTGCCTTTCACTGTCACAGTGAAACTTTTTAACTGTAACTGTCCTTTTAACTGTGTTCTTCACCTGGACGAGTAGCACAATAGAAAAAACCATATGAACACAGTTAATTTTGGACAATTGTCCCCGGAAAAACCCAATGTGGGAAAACCGGTGCAGCAAATGAGGGTTTTGTATTTATCTTCAAAAATGGAAAGTACGTTTACAAGAGTCTGATGAGCAGAGAAAAATTTGCATACATCTAGCTAAATTTTCTGGAACCTCCAGACAAATTTCAGACCCTGGGGGTGACCTCCTTCACCCTTTGCGTCATCCAGCGTGAGGGCTTTGCGCAGTCTCTCCTTGGACTGCATAACTCTGCGTGGATGGGTTCTTGCTGCTGATCATCTCACCCTTCCCTTCATCCTCCAGACTTCTACTTCCCGATAAATGACTCCCTCCTCCTTCTGCTTCTGCAACCTTGCCTCTACAATCTCACCCACTGAAATCGAATTCTCTTTCTTCAGAATTGATTTCCTTTGGGTACTGAGAGTGTCCCGGGCTTGATTTCCAAATGGCCCTCAAGTCTCCTCTTATAGTCTTCTCGCTGATGAATCAACGACCAAGATTATATCATTAATCAATGGCTCAGATTAAAAGATGACTTGATCTTCGTTTTCTAGAAGATTCACACGCTGCTCTATTAATACGCTTTAATTATTTAATTTCCCTAAGTTTAAACTTAGGGTCTGCATTAAAATAATTAATTATTTTAATAAAGTCATATTCGAGTGGAATTTCCACAAACGATTTATGGGTTCTCTGGATAACTGTTGTCCAAGCCTCTCCACCAAAAATGCAACTTAGTACACTTCTTGATGCTATAGAAATCAACAAGAGAAAGTGTTGATTTTTGTAGCATCGGAAAGTATTCCAAGTCTCAAATTTTGTGAGGATGCTTGGACATTAGTATTCCAAAGAACCCAGAAATCGTTTGTGGAAATTCCACTCGGTTCATGTTTTATTAAAATAATTAATTGTTTTAATGGAGACCCTAAGTCTAAACTTATGGAAATTAAATAATTAATGGGTATTAATAAGACAGAGTGTGAATCTTTTAAAGAACGAATATCAATTCAAGTTTTAATCTTAGCCATTGATTAGACTTTTAATCTGGGCCATTGATTCATCAATGAGAAGATTATAAAAGAAGGCTTAAGGGTCATTTGGAAAGTAACCCGGGCACACACTCAGCAACCCGAAGGAGATCGATTTTGAAGGAATAGAATTCTATTTCAGAGGGAGAGTTGAAGGGCAGAGTTGTAGAGGCAGAAGGAGATGAGGGAGTCAACATTGACTGAGTACGAGGAGAGAGGGACGCATAGGGCCATAGAAGGTAGTGCAGAGCTGCAACGCAGTGTACCCATGCAGAGCCCACGCAGAGTGATGCAGTCCAGCACAGGAACTGCGCAAAGAGACGCAGAGGGAGATAGAGAGTCTTCCGAGTGTCAGAAAATCTTCGGGAGGATCCGGGAATTTTGTCTCAGGTGTTTTCTAAATATATCTGCCAGTGTATTCCTTGTAAAGAATTCATTTGCTGAAGAATAATATATAAACCCTCATTTGTTGCACCGGTTTTCCCACATTGGGTTTTTCTGGGGACAATTGTCCAAAAATAAGTATGTACATGTGATTGTTTCTTATGCTTATGCTTATGCTTCTTACTATTCCTTTCTCTGCATATGTAATTGTGAATGTTGCAGTAGTATTTGTTTCGAAATTTACTACTAGAATTTTGTAAATAACTTATCGGAGTAATAAGTAGGAGAAATAAATCTATCACTGCAACTGTATATTTCTAGATTGAAATTTTCACACTTCCCTTAACTATTTTGAAGCTAGGCTTGAAGGGAGGTTGTGGGAAGGAGGCCAACAGTAAGCAAGCAAGGGCTTGATTAACGATACCTTTTGTTAGGCTCCTATTACCCGATGCCTCCGGAGCTGCAGAGACTATGGCTGTGACGACTACAAGGTCACAAGGGTGGCCTTATAAAGCTATCTCTTGATATTTTGGGTTAGCATCAGATGTGCTCTAGCTCCAAAACTTTGTGGAGGGGCTGGAACACATGGGATCTCCGAGACTTAGAAAGCGTTTGGAGAAATTCCATTTGGTGTAAAAGTTATTTAAATAATTAATTTTTTTAATGGGGACCTTAAGTCTAACTTAAGGAAATTAAAAAATTAAAGTGAATTAATTTACACATGTGATGAGAACATTCTAAGTGACGTGGATCAACCTTCTTTTAATCTTAGCCGTTGATTAGAGATTAGATCATGCCTGTTGATGTGTCAACGAGAAAGGTATAAAGGAAGGGCTTGGGGTCAGTTGGAGGACACACACAGTGAATCTAAGAGATCAAATTCTTTTGACGGAGCAGTGCTCGGACGAAGATCAGATCTGAGTGGTTCAAAGAAGCAGTGAGGGGCAAATGCAATGATTGGTCAGAGGACCAAGAGTACAACGCAGAGTAAGGGCAGCAGAGACGCAGTGGAGACAACGCAACCATCAAAGGGTGTGACACAGTCCCTAGAGAGGGTGATGCAGGCCCACACAGGGCTCACGCAGGAGCAGCGCAGAGCCTCCAAGGAAGGTCCAAAATTCCGCTGGAGACTGGGGTTTCTGAGTCAGCAGGGCTGAAACCAGACTCCGGGAGGAGCTGATCAGCACAAAGCTAGGATGACACATTCCCTCAGCCAGGGCCATGCAGCCTTACGCAGTGGCAGCGTAGAGATTTCGCAGAGCTAGCTGGGGTTTCACCAGTGGCTCATCCAGATCAGCCGAGACTTGCGGGAGTGAGGTAAAACTCACATTTTTTTCTGTAGCCGAGGTTTTCTCTATTGGGTGAGCTGGATTATGGCACCCTAGATTTACCCAGAATACTACTGCTTAATAATAATAAACCCTCAGATCTTTTGCACCGGGTTTCCCGCATTGGGTTTTTCTGGGGACATTTGTCTAAAAACTCTGTGTCTCCTTTGTCATATGTGCGTGATGTTTAGTAAATGATCTGTATTTGTGTAGGCTTCTAGTTGTGTTTACTTCGATTTTTTTCTGAATATTTTTCAGTTAAATAACTTGTACACAATAAAACAAGTAAGGGAAGTAAATCAATATTTAGCAGTAGGATTTTTGTGCTTAGAAATTTTCACATGGTATCAGAGCATTGCAGATCAATCTGGACCATCAGCAAAGGGGCTAAAGATATTTTTTGTAGGAAGGGCAGTTGAAGCAACACAAATCCGGAAGAAGGCAACGCAGTACCAGAGGGACAACATAGACCCTGCATGGGTGACACAGAGTCAATATTCTCATGCAGAGTCTGACGCAGCTCTCTAAAGGTGATGTAGAGGCTGATGCAGCACTAGGAGAGGGATGTTGAGCCAGTCTGCTCACGTGGAGGCTGACACAGCACCAGGAGGGTGACGCAGTCCAAGAGGGAGTGACATTGTTCAGTTTGTCGGGGCTGGAAGTGCAGCTTCTGATCTTCAAAAATTGCGAGTGAGGCATCGAATCTGTCGGTGCAGAATAGTGCCTAGCAAAGTTGACAAAGTGAGGAGAAACAGTTCCTTAGTAGACTTTTGCCAAGAAGTTTGAGGTTCGATCAGGAAGGTGATCATAGAGGGTTGATTCAGTAGAATTGGCGAAGGATTTCCGGAAGGGAGATAAGTTGTCAGAGGAAGCAGTATCTCTAGAGGGTTTCTATCGCCAAGAAACTCAAATCTGGTCTTCTATTAATTGCAGCAACAGTAGAAGGGAGAAGAGTATCCGCTTCGATAGTTTTTGAGTAGAGATGGCCCCATACAGACTGAGAGATCAGGATAGGTTGGACGGTGTGTCCGACTTTGCGATCTGGAAGGGCCAGAATCCTGACAGTCCTGGAGGAGTACGGTATCAGAGACCACGTGGAAAATGTCCTAGTTGTGTCGACCGATGCGGACGCTCTGAAGAAGTTCAACGAAAATCAGGCGCGGACAAAGCGCTTGATCATGGATGGGGTGAAGATCACATGGACCCACACATTGCTTAGAAGAGGACGACACATGAGATGTGGACAGCTTTGACCACGCTGTATCAAAGCAGCTCCGTCTAATGAAAGATGCTTCTAGAGAACCAGATGCGGATGTTCCACATGCACAAGGGAGAGGAGATCGATCCCTTCCTCTTCAAATTGCAGATGATTCGAGATCAGCTTATTGCCATGGGGGCAACTCCGGTTGAAGGGCTCATGGTGAGGACTGCACTGAATGCAGTCACCAATGAGTGGGAGACCTTTGTCCAAAGCATCTTGGGCAGAGTACAACTCCCAAATTGGGGTGACATGTGGGCTATCCTTCGACCAAAGGAGATCCAGAGGGTGACCAAGAAGGAATTCAGCAGCGGAGGTGTCAAGGTGAAGAAGGAGGAGGAGGAGGATGCGACCCTAGCATCAAAGGGACAACGACAACAAAGGAAGAAGAAGAAGGACCTATCCAAGCTTCGGTGCTTCAGATGTGGCGAACTTGGACACTTCGCCAGCACCTGTCCTAAGAGGAAGGACAAGGAAGCTTCAAATTCCGAGGTAGTAGCAATTAGAGGGGACAATGGTAGTGAGGATGATGTGGGCATGAGTGCTCATGTGCCTTGAGAGAAGAGGTGGGACAATATTTATCTGTAGAGAAGCTACAGATGGTGAGGTAGCATCCTTGAGGTTCCCAAACTCTTGGATCACATACGAGTTACGGGATCCTTAAGACAGTGGTAGGATGACTGGAGCAGTGGGTGCAGAAGATCATGGAGAAGCAGAGGCAGAGCTAGGTCGTTGAAGTCTAGAGCAGCGCAGAGGAGAGGCAACAACAACATGGAAGCAGCAGCGCAGAGGCTGATGGGATTTCAGCAACACAAAGGGGTAGTGCTTACACAGTGCAGTGCAGCAAACATCACAGTGCTTCAGAGAGACAACGCAGCATAGCAATAGAGGGTGCTTCAGTGATGAGATGTAGCCCGAATGACTTGTCTGTCAATGATTGGGTGGTGGTCCTTCAATTGCTTACTTCTTAGCAAATGAGTTGTAGTGCAGCAGTTAGCAGTGGCAATGCTATAGGCAGCATGATGTAGCAATTTGAGAGGGAGTTGCAGTACAAATGTGGTAGTGTCAGTGGCAGTGACATGGGTAGCAGTACAGAGAGCAAAAACGCAGTGGATGGAGGGCAGCAGGCCAATCATCAACACGAAGATTGATGCCAGAGATCAGGGTAATGCTTCTGTGTGGAAGTATTGCTAGAGCACACTCCTCGTTGAGAGGGAGTATTGAGATTTTGGGGTAGCATCGTATGTGCTGTAACTTCGAAACTTGGTGGAGGGGTTGGAACACATGAGATCTCCAAGACCCAGAAAGCGTTTGGAGAAATTCCATATCGTATAAAAGTTATTCAAATAATTAAATTTTTAATGGGGACCCTAAGTCTAACTTAGGGAAATTAAAAATTAAAGTGAATTAATTTACACATGTGATGAGAACATTCTAAGTGACATGGATCAAGCTTCTTTCAATCTTAGACGTTGACTAGAGATTAGATCACGGTTGTTGATGTGTCAACGAGAAAATTATAAAGGAAGGGCTTGGGGTCAGTTGGAGGACACACACAGTGAATCTAAGAGATCGAATTCTTTTGACAGAACAGTGCTCGGATGAAGATAAAATCTGAGTGATTCAAAGAAGCAGTGAGGGGTAGATGTAGTGATTGGTAGGAGGCCTAAGAGTACAATGCAGAGCAAGGGTAGCAAAGACGCAGTGGAGGCAGCACATCCATCAGAGGGTGTGACGCAGTCCCTAGAGAGGGTGACGCAGGCCCACATAGGGGCAGCGCAGAGCCTCCAAGGAAAGTCCGAAATTCAGCTGGAGACTGGGGTTTCTAAGCCGGTAGGGTTGAAACCAGACTCTGGGAGAAGCTGATCAGTGTAGAGCTAGGGTGATGCAGTCCCTCAGTCAGGGCCACGCAACCTTACGCAGTGGCAACGTAGAGATTGTGCAAAGCTAGCTGGGGTTTCAGCAGTGGCTCATCTAGATCAGCCGGGACTTGCGTGAGTGAGGTAAAACTCACATTTTTCTCTGTAGCCGAGGTTTTCTCTGTTGGGTGAGCCAGATTATGGCACCCTAGATGTACTCAGAATACTACTGCTTAATAATAATAAACCCTCAGATCTGCTGCACCGGTTTTCCAGCATTGGATTTTTCCGGGGACATTTGTCTGAAAAATCTGTGTCCTTTGTCATATGTGCGTGATGTTCAGTAAATGATTTGTATTTGTGTAGGCTTCTAAATGTGTTTACTTAGATCTTTCCCTGATGATGAACCCCGTTGGCTGGGTTCGAAACGTCGGAAATCAACAAAAATGGATGCAATTAAACCGGAAAACTTCTCTACACAAGATAATCATCGTAGAAGCCTCAAATCTATAACTTGTACATAATAAAACAAGTAGGAGAAGTAAATCAATATTTAGCAGTAGGATTTCCGTGCTCATGAATTTTCACACTATCAACCAAGCTTATGCTTGGAGGTGAATTATTAATGCAATTAGGCCTAGAATGCTTATGCAAAGGATGATTAATGAGTGATCTTGTGTTAAGATTGTGTAATGTTCCTTAAGTACTTAATATTGAGTATCTTTGACAGGAGTACTTAATCAATGAGCTGAGAGACAATCTTAAACAAGACAATGTGCCAACTTAAAAATAAAATACAAGAGATATCCAAAATAGAATTGCTTAAGCAAATGACCACAAGATATATGCTTCTTGAAGAGAGAATCACCAATATGTCAATAATGCCAATTGGAGCGCTTATCAATGATTCTAAGATTAACAATGCTCTTCTGAATTTCACAAGATGATGCCAATAAGAGATATTTAGTTAAATTCACAATTACTCAAAGTTCTTCATGAGACATTCTGTGATATTCTTCTTATGAAACCATAAGACAACTTGATAGAACATTAACCAATTATAAAGAGCCTCTATGTAACTTATGATACCAAGGAGCAAGAAATATGCAGTGAGCTACTTATATGCCAAAACAGTCCTAAACTTGCCTTTTCATCTTGATTGAATAATAAAATTCAAAATGCAAATACAAACAGATATTGTGAGGCAGAGAAAAGAGCAATGCCAACAACAGTTAGCTCCCTTAGATTTATTTGATAAGATGAGACTAGAGCATGAAATTTCTTATGTTACTCACGTTAATTCAGTGAGGCACAAGAGCATTTGTGACAGCAGTGAGTTAATAAAAAAACCCAGAATTCTCCTCGTTATCGTACTTTTGATGACAGTGAGCATATAGAGATAAGATGCCAAGAAATAAATGCTTTTTTGATGCCACTGATATTTAAATCAGACCTTAATGCTGCAATCCAAAGAGAATGTAACAGTCATGAAACAAGCTAGGCAATCACTGTTCGATTTTTTTAATGATCAGTTTGTGAGTTCAGGCCGTTTATCAATGATTCTAGACCATTTAAGCAAATCTGTTACCACTGTTTATGAGACAATTATCTTGCTCTGATATAATAGTGAGAAGAAAAAGGGTTTAGAATTCAGACCTTTATGCTCTCGATAGCTAGACCACCTGCAATCATGAAAAAATTTAACTCCAAACTGCTACAAGACACCCAAAAATATCCTAGAAGTCAAAATGCTGCCAAACAGTGAGGGGAGAGGGCACATAGAACAAGGTACGATCAGAGAGATGGGCTGCAGAAGCCCTAAGGCCTGCCACTTGTGGCAAGGGAGGCCTGCAGCCTTAAAGAAATATCTCCTTAGGCCTGTGGTGATGGGAGAGGAGCCTAAAGGGCTCGCGGCAGAGGGGAGAAGGCATCACGGCAGGCAGGCCAAGGGCAGAAGAAGAGAGGAAGGGTTGATGCAGGGGAAAAAGGGGCAGAGGAAGCAGGGGCAGAGGATTTTAGGGCCACGGCAAACTACAACAAAATATCACTGAGGACTTCATAGTTTCTCCTTGGGCTTGAGCGTTGAGCTAGGCAGAGCAATAGATGGTGAATCTTGCCTTCCTAGGCCTAGATCCACCTCTAGAAACCCTCTAAAAAATTTCCAAGGCCTGAAATCCTCGAAAAATCTTCAGATTATTGATCCGAATTTAAAAAGGAACGAAACAGAATACAAATATAATCACAAATACAGAGATGCAACATAAATAATATTTCATTTCATTAATATCAAATACTGAAAATGCTTACGGACAAAATTGAAAGAAACTAGCTTTGGCGATGGTAGCTTATCCCCGAGAAGAGATGTGGCAGCTATATGCCTCTGAACTATGTCTTTTTATGGGATTAGTTGGGCAACCAACTTCTCGGGGTCGTAACTTGGTCATATTATCTTTGTTTGGCACATTTGATACCTCGTTGGAAAGATCTCTCTGAGAAATATAGGTTTTGCTGCGGTCTTCGACTATGGAACTGTAGCGGGCCTAAAAAAAAACTGTTTAGGGGGTCAAAATTGCTCTGGAAGTTCAGGACCCAAAAATTGTTGAAAATAGTAAATAAGAAAATTGATTAAACTGTCTAGGTGGAATAGGCGGGTGGCCACCAATATCCACCTGGATCGTTCCTCCCCCCTTAGGAAGTAATGGTCCCCATTGCGCGCAGAGCCTCCATGAGGTGGGGAAATTTCTGTTGAACTTGGTCCTTGGTGAACCACTTTCCCTGGTGAAGGAGTTGGTTTGCTTTAACAACTCGATATAGCTGGATCCACTATTGGCGAGTGCTCTTCAGTTGTGTGCCCATGACCCGATCCGTTGCAGCCTGTTCCATGCAGTCTTGATTTAACTTTGTCGGCGTGCGTTGTTCTGCAATGTCAGATGTGTTCAGTAATGGTGGAAAGTATGGCCGAAGGCGATCCACATTGAACACTAGGTGAAAAATAAGGAATGGGGGAATGTTGAGCTCAAAAGCATTATCTCCCACCACTTTGATGATGGTGTAAGGCCTATAATGGAGTGGTGTGAATTTCCCGTGGGCTTCGGTTAGACGTTATTTCTGCAAATGCAGCCAAACTTTGTCACCCACCTGAAACTTGTGTGGCACCTGATGTTGATCATATCACTGCTTGTACTTGGCATTGAATTTCTCCAAGATGTCGTGGACCTGCTGACAAACGTGCTGGATGCGTTCAATAAATCTGGTTTCTTTATCAGCCCCAGACAGAGCATGTGTGGATTCTGTTTGTGTGGTCACATGAGGTATGGCAACATCAATCAAACACAATGGTTGAAATCCTAGGCCCACTTGAAAGGGACTACGATCAATCAAGCTATGGAGAGCTCTGTTATATTTATGTTGCACATATGGAAGGCTCTCATCCCATGTTCGTGGATGCTTGGAGTTGTACATGCTGAGTATATGCACTATCATCTTGTTGACGACCTCTATTTGGCCATCTGTCTGGGGATGGAATGGCCATAGGCAGTTGACTTGGTGAGCTTTGTATCCAACAGTGCCCATATGCTTGACCAGAATGTGCTCAGGAACCTACTATCCCGATCTGATATAATAGTCTGCGGGATCCCAAAATGTACCCACACTCATTCAAAGAAGAGTTTGGCAGTGTCCTCTATTGTGATACTCTTCTTGCAGGCCGCCAATATAACCATTTTTGAGAATTTATCCACGACCACAAATACACAGTCATTACCATTCTTGGTAGGAGGCCAAACGTATAGTCCATGGAGATGGATTTCCAAGGTTGATTGAGAGAGGGCAAAGGAGTGTACAGGCCTTGATTCTTGATGGTTGGCTTGGTGATGGCGCAGGCAGTGCAGGATCTGATATATTTCCCAACATCTTATTGGAATTTTGGCCAATAGAAATACTGTTGCAATACAACCATTTTCTTTTCTACCTCGAAGTGTCCAGCAACCCAACTGTAGTGTGCCTCCAAAATCATCTTGTTCCGCTCGCTTGAAGGAAAACAAAGGTGTCCCAGGTGGCATAACAATGCATCCTAGAGGTGATAATCTGGCATTTGTTTCCCTCCCAGAATCGTTTGGTATGTGTTGCTGAAGACTAGAGTCGAGCACAATGGTCAGCGCCATGACAGGTGGTCGGCTAAGGAAGTTTGCAACATTATTGGTGTTGCCCTTCTTGTACTTAATATTCAAACGGTATTATTTCAGGTATGTGGACCATTTCTGATGGCGATCGTTCTGCAACTTCTCTTGTGTTTGTATGAACTGCAGGGGTCGGTGGTTTGCGAGAATGACGGTTTCCTTCCCCAGAATGTAGTGCTTCCACTGTCGGCAGGCCTGCACAATGGAATACATTTCTTTGTCGTAGGTGGGATACTTCTAGACTATATCTGAAAGTGTCTCACTATAATATGTTACTGGATGACCCTGTTGAGTAAGAAATGCACAAATGGCATAGTCGGAGACATCTGTCTCAATCTCAAATTGTTGTTGTAGGTCTGGTAATGTGAGCATAGGTGCAGAGCAAAGACGATGCCTCGATTCAGCAAATGCCTTCTGTTGGGATTCAGAACAATTTTTTTTTCTTTTTCTCCTCCTTTGGTGACTTGAATCAGGGGCCAAGTGATATGGGAGAATCCCAACACGAACTTGTGGTAGAATTTGGAAAGTCCCAGAAAGCTACGAAGCTCTGTTAGAGTGGTTGGGGTTGGCCAATCTTGAATGGCTTGTATCTTGGCTGGGTCCACATGCACACCTCACTCATCAATGATGTACTCTAGGTATTGAACCTGGGTCATGCCAAAAGTGCATTTTTCCAAATTGGCATACAACTTGTGTTGTCCCAGTGTTTGGAGGACCTGTCGAATGTGGTGGAGGTGTTCCTCCCAACTCTGACTAGAGATCAGGATGTCATCCAAATACACCACCACGAATGAGTTGGTAAAAGGTCTCAAAATGTCATCCATCAACCTAATGAAGGTTGCGGGGGCATTCGTCAACCCGAAAGGCATGACCAACCATTCAAAGAGGCCCTCCTTAGACTTGAAGGCAATCTTCCATACAACAGAGGGTTCGATTGGTACCTAGTGATAGCCAAAATTTAAGTCAATTTTGCTGAAATATTTGGCCCCCCTGAGCTGGTCGAGGAGGTCATCGATTCGTGGGATTGGATACCTATTCCAGACCAATGTTACTTGGAAGCAGGAGCGGGAGCGAAGTGCCATTTTTAAAAGTTTCCGGGTTCAAAGCGTTTTCGGGAGCGTTTATATATATATATATATATATATATTTGTGCCATTTTTAAAAGTTTCCGGGTTCAAAGCGTTTTCGGGAGCGTTTATATATATATATATATATATATATTTTAATATTTTTTATATTTTTTATATTTTGATGCATATATGTCAACAAAAACATGTAGAATGATGAATTAGACATAAAAAACATAAAAACATAGATTGAATCATATAACATCAATCATCTAGAAGTTATAATCTTCATCAACCACGCCCACGAGTTGGAAGCATACAACATATTGACTCTTGAGTCTCGCAAATCATCAATCTGAAGGTTTGAAGCTTTTAAAATTCAATATATAACATTTATCATCGTTGATAATTTGATATATAACATTTATCATCATTGATTTCAAATTTCAATATCTAACATTTATCATCATTGATATATAACATTTATCATCATTGATTCATTGATTTCAAAATTCAATATATAACATTTATCATCATTGATATTATATAACATTTATCATCATTGATTCATTGATCTCCATATAACTTTCATGAAGCATCATATTCATAATTCATAATGACTTGTAAACAATAAACTTATAAATGCCAACTTCAAAGTTTCACCTTTCAAATTCAAACTTCAAACTTAAATTGTCATTAAATATATGAAATCAGAAAGAGTCAAGTTTCAATTGTTCAACTGTCAACAACAAATAGAAAATAGTAAACAACAAATATATTTTATCTGGCTGGCCCCTTGCCACGCCCACGAGAAATGTCTAATTTTTGTGAGCCACGAGGAAATGTTGGTCTTCTAGTACTCTCAGGAGTACCACGACCACGACTAGAAGGTGGAGGCTGGATCTGCAAAGGAACAACGGTGTGATATCGAGGAGTGGCACTGGCACTGGCACTGGCACCAGTAGATGGTGGGACTGGCCCTGTGTGTGGCGGTGCTGCTGATGCTTCATCATCATCCCTATAAAGTTCTGCTTCCAATTCTTCCAGATGTAACGTGCCGTCCTCCAAATTATCATCCTCTGGGTTGTTGTCCCAGACTCTGTATGATTGATTCTCATTTGCCCGATCACAGTAATGGCTCAACAACCTCAAGTTATAATGCACATAAACCAAGCTTTCAGCTCGGTTTTCATTCAGCCTGTTTCTTCTCACATTGTGTATAAAGCTGTCGGTGCTCCAACACCTCTCTGCAGAAGAAGTGTTCACAACCTGTGAGAGAACTTTTTTAGCCAACTTTGGCAAAAGTCCCATGCTGCCATATGATTCCCACCATGTGAGAGCATCAAATCTGTCCCTGTCTTCCATTGCATGGAAAGAACCAAAGTTAGTAGTGCAACTGAAGTATTTGCCTAATTCAAGGCGCAATCTAGCACACTCTTCCCTGTCAGGTACCAATTTGTCCAATGCCTTCATGTACCCTTCTTGTACCTCTGGATCTGTGTGAGGTTTCACCCTAACCCCACCTCCAGGTGCAGGTTGGCCCAACCAAGATGGAGAGTAATATTTTGGCGTAAGGATATGTGCCAAAGCATGTAGTGGAACATTGAGTTTATTCCACCGTGCACACACACAGTCATGAATCATAGCATACAAGTTGGGATCATTATCCTTAACAATATCTTTTATTTGCCCCAACATGCTATCCATCTGCTCATAAACCTCTCCAATCACTGGTTTATCAGTATCTGCAAAGTGAATCATGTTATAAATGGGCTTGGTAAAACTCAAAATTTCCCTCACACGTGCCCAAAACAGATGGTCAAGGGCGGTCTCCTCCACATGTTCGAAACCTTGCCTGTCAACTATTGTTGCCGCCCTGTCCTTTAATAGCTGCCAGTGTGGGCTTGATACCATTGCAGCCAATGAATCTCTTACCTTCAAAAGGCACCTGAAGGTGAGGTAATAGCTAGCAAATCTAGTTTTTGCTATTTTCAACAACTCCAATTTGGAGTGAGTACGGAAAAGCCCATGGGTATTGCTATGATTTGTAATAAATTTGATCATTTTTTTACCTCTCTTGTACAAATCACCAAACCATTTGAATTGAGGTTGTTTGTTTTTGATGATATCATGCATCAAAAGGTTCATTGTGTGAACCAAACACCCAGACCAAAAAATGTTGGGGTATTTATCCTCAATAATTGCTCCTGTTGCCTTACAGTTAGCAACATTATCAGTGATGACCTGTATGACATTGTATGGCCTAGTCTTTTCAATTATATCAAGTAATGGTTCTGCAATGTTAATGCCGGTTTTGAATTTATCTGAATATCATAAGCTCCCAGGAAGACTGCACCACTAACCGACACAGCCAAAACATTTATCAATGGTTTTCCTTTTACATTGGTCCATCCATCAGAGACAATGGACAGCCCATGCTCATTCCACGAACTTGTCATTCTAGCCAAAGAATTGTTTATTTTAGCTCTTTCATGATCGAGACCCACGGTTCTGGCCTTGTCATACCCAGGGCTTTTGTATCCTTTGGGGGCATCATTAATGGCAGAAACCATTTCATGCCAATAAGGTGAGCGAAGAACATTGAATGGCATCCCACATGCATATAGAAACCGGTAAACTTTTGAATCCACATCATTCCTACACCCTTCGTCTAGGAAATCGGATATGGTTCTACGCCTTAATCCAGTGCCACTGCTTCCAAAACCACTGGCATGGGTGGAAGTTGAATTTGTTTGTCCATGATGTGTTGGGCTTGAATCAATGAAACCCCTAGATCTTTTAGATGATCTCTGTAGGGCAACCTCCTCTTCCTTCCTATATATCTCTCTCTGTGGTGCTGGCACAAAAGTACAAACTTTGATTCCAAGATTTTTAGTTCCATCCCCTGGCATTATCCCACAAAGGTGCCTTCTCAGACGGGTGTATGAACCATGGTATTGTTTATTGCAATGGGGGCAAATAAATTTAGTGGTTCCACCACCTTTCCCTCCTTCCATTCTCTGAACATATTTCCACAAAGGAGTTTGGTCTTGTTTAGTTGGGGAATCTATGTTCTCAGGTTCTCCACTCCCCACTTCCTCCTCAACATAATCCTCCTCCTCTTCAGGATTTTCTTCAGATCCACCATAACCCTCCTCTTCATCCTCCTCTTCTCTGATTTGCCTCTTTCTTCTAGCACTCTCTAACACCATTATCACAAAGAAAGGAACCAACATGAGGAAAATTCCTAGCCATATAGCCATGATGGAAACAAGTTTCAAGTTTCTAGCCTGCAAAACAAATGGAAAAATGCCAAATGGGAATAGGAAATGCAACATAGGAAAAAAAACAATTCATTTTTTAAGTTTTAAATCCAATAAAATGCAACATTCAAGAAAAATTCAAGTTTTCATTTTTAAACAATTTAACAATCTACAAATTCATCCTAGAAAATACTAAATTGGATTAGAAGGCCTACCTCTTTCTTGCAATTCTCCTGTTGCCTTGCTCCTTTCTCTCCTTCCTTGGCACTTGCTCTCCTTCAACTCTTGCTCTCGCTCTCCTTCAACTCTTGCTCTCGCTCTCTCAACAGTGAACAAACGATAAAAACTAAAATGAAACCCCCCCCCATTTAAACAATTCTATTTTTTCCCTAAAAAAATTTCTGCGCGGCGGGAAACGTTTCTTTTCTTTTCCGGGAAGCGTTCGGGAGCGAACGCTCCCCAAGCGCTTCCGACATTTAAAAAATGCTCCCGAAGCATTCTTTAAACGTCGGAAGTGCTCAGGGAGCGTTTGCTTCCGAGCGCTTCCTGAAATGCTCCCGAAAAAATAGGGAGCGTTTTAACAGGTTCGGAAACGCGCTCCCGAAAACGCTCCCCTCAGGAAGCGTTTTCGGGAGCGCGTTTCCGAGCGTTTCCGAAACGCTCCCGCACAGAGCGCGTTTTGGAAACGGGAGCGAAGGGGGTTTGAAGCTTCCCCGCAACCTAGTTCCAGACAATGATCTTGTTTAGTGCCTGAGAGTCTCCAGGTGTCGTACTTCTTCTGTACCAACATGATCGGGCTCCCACATGTGAAAATTTTTGAATCTTAACATACAGAAATCCTACTGCAATTATCTGATTTGTATTACCTGCTTGTTTTATTTATTTATCAAGTTATTTACAGAATTATTCAGTAAATTCTAATACAAATACATTGCAGCCTACACCAATATACAGATCAAGAACTGAAAAATAAATGAAGCAATCACACAAAGGACATTTTTTTTGGACTAACGTCCCTGGAAAAACCCAATGCGAGAAAACTGGTGCAGCAGATTTGAGGGTTTGTATTATTAAGAAGCAGTATTCTGAGTACAAATAGGGTGCCAAATCTATCTCACCCAACAAAGAAAATCCTTGGCAGACAGATAAAATAGTAAGTTTTACCTCACACAGCAAGTCTTGGTTGATCCAAGATCGAACTGGCAAAACCCCAGCTCCCTCTGTGCTGCCTCTGTGTAGTATATGTGTAGGCCTGTGTGGGGATGGCTGAAGTCTGTGTCACCTTTTCTTTGCTCTGATCTGCCTCTCAGAAAATCAAGTTTCAGCCCTCTTGACTCAGAAATCTCGATCTCCAGCTCAATTCAGACTGTCCCTTTGAAGCTCTGCGCAGTCCCTGTGTGAGCCTTGCATGGGCCTGCGTGTTGAGATTTTCTGTATTTGGGGTAGCATCAGTTGTGCTCTAGCTCCCAAACTTTGTGGAGGGACTAGAGTTCACCTGATCTACAAGACCCATAAATGGATTTGGGAAATTTCATCTGGTGTAGGAGATATTAAATTAATTATTTATTTTAATTTATTTCCTAAGTTAAAGCTTAGGAAACTTAAATAATTAAAGTGAATTTAATTAAACATGTGATGATATTGTCTTAAGTTACACAGATCAAGCTTTCTTTTAATCTTAGCCATTGATTCAAGATTTGATCATGGCCGTTGATTTGTCAACGAGAAAAGTATAAAGGAAAGGCTTGGAGTCATTTGTAAAGGCAGACAGAGGCAGAGCACTGAAGCTAAGCTGAGATTCTAGAGCAGGGTTTGCTAAGAATACTTAGAAGTGTTTCAGCTGCAGAGAGGGGAATTTAGACCAAGGGGATGATCTGATCCCAGGGTCTAGAATACACAGGAGGCAGAGAAGAGATCAGCTCAAGGACAGCGCAGAGGAAGGCAGCAGCAGTAGCAGCAAGGACAGCGTAATTTTCAGGAAACCCTTTAGGGGTTACGCAGAGACCCTTAGGGGCAGCGTAGTGACTGCATCACCCATTCTAGGGTAACGCGGTCCCTTCCGGAGTAGTGTTGAGGGTTTGGAGGCCATCCAAGGCTGATGCAAAGGCTTTCAGGGGCTTCAGAGGCTGACGCAGTGCCTTTCAGGGGCAGCGCTGGGGTTTCTAGGCTTAGATTTGGCTGAGTCCTATACATCCTGTAAGAGGGTGTGGATCAGTCATTGTTTTGGCCCTAGATCAGCCAATGAGTTGTAGATCTAGTGTTTTCTCTATCGAGTTTTCCAGATCTGGAACCCAAATTTGTGTATTCAGAAATATTCTTAATAATAGAACCCTCCAGCAGCTAGAGACCGGTTTTCCCACCTTGGGTTTTTCCGGGGACTATTTGTCCAGAAATAACTGTGTCACTTTGTCAATGTGTGCATGTGCTTATTCTAGATCTGAATTGGTAGAGATCTGTTATGTGTTTTGCTTCGATGTTAACTTGAATTTATTTAGTTGATAACTTGTTTAAGTAGGAGGAGCTTAACTAGATTAACAGTAATAATTTCTGCATAAGATATAAGATTCATAAATTGCTACATGGTATCAGAGCAATTGCAGATCGAGAAGAGTCACTAGCTGAAGAATCTGAAGGATCTAGTTGCAAAAAGCAGCTGGAAAAGCAGCAGAGAAGTAGATCTGAAGGGACAACGTAGTTTTCCGAAGCAGATTCACGAAGAGAGAAGGGTGATGCTATCCAGCGCTGTGTCCTAGCAAGCCCATGCAATTACTGTGCAGAGGCAGCTCAGAAATAGCGCTGGTTGGGTCTGAAGCCAGCCAGTGTGATTCAGATCTAAATTTGTCAGACCTAGAAAAGACTGCAGAAAAGATGCAAAAATCCAGAAGAGCTGGTGGGGTTAAATTTTTGAAGTTTTCAGATTTTTAGCCTTAGCACAAGTGACAAAGATTGGGAGGAGATCAACTTCTCAGAAAAGTTTCTTGCCAAAGGAAACTTAGAGTTTGATCAGAGGATCAAAGGAGAAACTGAATCATAGTTGATTTGGTAGATTTCGAAGGAGGGAAATCAAGTGTCAAAGGGAGCGGAGGGTGCCCAGTTCGTAAAGGACCCTAGATCCAGATCTCTAGTATAGAGAGGAGGAGCTCTGACACATTTTGAGCAAATGGCTCCTCATAGACTGCGTGATCAGGATAGGCTAAAGGGTCTCTTAAACTCTTCGGTTTGGAAAGCAAGGATCCTGATTGTCCTTGAGGCGTACAATCTAAGAGACCATGCAGAGCAGACTTTGGCCACACCGACAGATGCGGATCTCCTACGGAAGCATAGGGAAGCTGTTGGGCATGCCAAGCAGCTGATAATGGATAGTATCAAGGACCATATTGTACCACACATAGCTGAGAAGAGGACAACTAATGAGATGTGGAAGGCCTTGACTTCCTTGTATGAGGGAAAGTCTGTCCAAAGAAAAATGTTGTTGGAGACCCAAATGAGGTCATTCATGATGAACAAGGGAGAAGACATGGAACACTTTCTCTTAAGACTGTAGGCAATCAGGGATCAACTGATTGCAACAGGTGCAACCGTAGATGATGCAGTGATAGTCAGGACTACCCTCAATGTAGTCACGGATGAGTGGGAAACTTTTGTCCAAAGTATCTTAGGCAGAGCGGACCTCCCAGATTGGGACAAGTTGTGGTCAATCCCGCGGCAAGAAGAACTACGTAGATTCACCAAGAGGCAGCACAACTCTGCGTTGAGCAAAGTAAAGAAGGAAGATGAGGAAGATGCAGCCTTGGCATCAAAGCAGCAGCCAAAGAAGAAGAAGGATCTTTCAAAGATCAAGTGCTTCCAGTGTGGTGAAATGGGACATTTTTCCAACCATTGTCCGGAGAAGAAAAGAGACAAGGAAGCATCTTCTTCCAAGGCAGCTGTGGCAGATGATGGGTCAAGAGATGATGCGGCCATGAGTGCTCATGAACCACGGAGGTGGGGTGACATGGACATGTAGAGGAGCTATATGGAAGAGAAGGCAGGATCCTTGAGCATCTCATCTCTTGGATCGCAAGCGAGCTACTGCAGCCTTAAGACAGTAGCAGGACAAGTGGAGCAGTGGGTGCATAGATCACGGATGAAGCAGAAGCAGAGGCAGATTTGAAAACTGGGAGGAGCAGTGCAGAGCAAAGCAACAACAACGTAGAAGTAGTAGCAGCGCAGAGGCTGATGTGACTTTAGTAGCATAGTGTAGTGCTGCTTACGTAGTGCATAGCTGCAGCAGAGCAGAGAGCTTCAGAGGAACAGTGCAGTGCAGCAGCAGCGTGATAGATTTCAGCACAAGGAGCTGATGTGACTTCAGTAGTGCAAAGGGAGTCTGATTACACAGACGAAGTTGTAGTTGTGCACCGTTCTTTAGATGCTAGCACAGATCTGTAGCCTATGGAGTTTCAGTGATGAGGATGCAGGATATCAGATTTGTTTGTCAAAGATTGGGCAGGAGATTCAGTTGTTTCTCTCAACAACTGAAGTTGCAGTGCAGCAGATCGGCAGTGGCAGTGCTATGAGCAGCATAGATGCAGCAGATTGAGAGGGATTTGCAGTACAGTTGTTGCAGTGGCAGTGGCAGAGGCAGAGTCATGAGCAACAATACAGAATGGCAGCAACAGTGCAGAGCTGAGTGGCAGGAGGCCAAACTTCAGCAGGATAGGACCGGTGCCCAAAATCATGTAATGCATAAGTGTGATGTATTGCTAGAACACACCCTTGATGCTAAGAGGGAGTGTTGAGATTTTGTGTATTTGGGGTAGCATCAATTGTGCTCTAGCTCCTAAGATTTGTGGAGGGACTAGAGTTCACCTGATCTACAAAACCCAGAAATGGATTTGGGAAATTTCATTTGGTTTAGGAGATATTAAATTAATTAATTATTTTAATTTTTAATGTATTTCCTAAGTTAAAACTTAGGAAACTTAAATAATTAAATTGAATTTAATTAAACATGTGATGAAATTTTCTTAAGTCACACAAATCAAGCTTTCTTTTAATATTAGCCATTGATTCAAGATTTGATCATGGCCGTTGATTTGTCAAAGAGAAAAGTATAAAGGAAAGGCTTGGGGTCATTTGTAAAGACACACAGAGGCAGAGCACTGAAGCTAAGCTGAGATTCTAGGGCAGGGTTTGCTAAGAATACTCAAAGGTGTTTCATCTGTAGAGAAGGGAATTTAGACCAAGGGGATCATCTGATCCCAGGGTCTAGAATACACAAGAGGCAGAGAAGAGATCAGCTCAAGGACAACGTAGAGGAAGGTAGCAGTAGCAAGGACAACGTAATTTTCAGGAAACCGTTCAAGGGTTACGCAGAGACCCATTCTGGGGTAACGCAGTCCCTTCTAGAGCAGCGCTGAGGGTTTGGAGGTCATCCAAGGCTGACGCAGAGGCTTTTAGGGGCTTCAGAGGTTGACGCAATGCCTTCTAGGGGCAGCGCTGGGGTTTCTAGGCCTAGATTTGGCTGAGTCCTGTAAATCCCGTTTGAGGGTGTGGATCAGTCATTTTTTTGGCCCTAGATCATCCAGTGAGTTGTAGATCTTGTGTTTTCTCTGTCAGGTTTTCCAAATCTGGAACCCGGATTTGTGTATTCAAAAATATTCTTAATAATAGAACCCTCTAACAGCCAGAGACTGGTTTTCCCACCTTGGGTTTTTTCGGGGACTATTTGTCCAGAAATAACTGTGTCAATTTGTCAATGTGTGCATGTGCTTATTCTAGATCTGAATTGGTAGAGATCTGTTATGTGTTTTGCTTCGATGTTAATTTGAATTTATTCAGTTGATAACTTGTTTAAGTAGGAGGAGCTTAATCGGATTAACAGTAATAATTTCTGCATAAGATATAAGATTCAAAAATTTCTACACCGCGTCGCCCCTTCAAGGGACTGCGTCACCTCTCCTGGTGGCTGCATTGCTTCCTCTGTTGTCTTTGCTTCCCTTGCTCTGCTATGTACTCTTGGTCCTCCGACCAACAACTGCTTCTGCCCCTCACTGATGCTGAATCACTCAGATCTGATCTTCGTTCGAGCATTGCTTCGTCAAAATAATTCGATCTCCAGATTCATCCACTGTGTGTGTTCTCCAATTGACCCTCAAGCCTTTCTTTATACTTTTCCTGTTGAGAAATCAACGGCCGTGATCTATCCTTAATCAGAGGCTAATATTAAATTAGACTTGATCCTCTTCACTTAGAAGCTTCTCACCCACATTTTAAATTAATTCACTTTAATTATTTTAATTCCCTAAGTTTTAACTTAGGCTCCATTAAAAATAATTAATTATTTGAATAAATTTCACTCCGAGTGGAATGTCTCCAAACAATTTTTGGGTCTTGGAGATCTCATGTGTTCTAGCCCCTCCACAAAGTTTTGGAGCTAAATCACATCCGATGCTACCCAAAAATCACTACTCCCTCTTAGCGAGGAATGTGCTCTAGCAATACTTCTTCACCAGAAACATCACCCTGATCCATGACATCGGTCCTCTGCGCTACTGATGCTCGGTCTGCTGCCCTTCATCCACTACGTTGTTGCAATCTGTACCATTGCCCATGAATATACCACTGTCACTGCTGCATCTGTACTGCAACTTCCTCTCAATATGTTACATCATCCTGCTCCCATTATTCTGACTCCCGTCATTCTAACTCCTAGCATTCTGCTACCATCATTAAGGGCTCGTGTAGCCGTATGTGATTCAAGAGTTTGGGGGCCTCAAGGATCCTTCCCCTCTCATCTGAAGCTGATCTACAACTCCATATCACCCCACTTCTTAGGTGCATGAGAACTCATGGCGCATCCATCATCATCATCCTCATCTCCCTGAGTTGGAGCAACCTTCCAGTCAGATTGTTCCTTTCCCTTCTTCTTCAGAGGGCACTACATGGCGAAATGTCCCAGTTCCCCACATCTGAAGTATCTGACCTTCGAGAGGTCCTTCTTCTTCCTTCTCTGCTGCCCTTGTTGTCCCTTAGGTATGAGAGCCACATCTTCCTCTTCCTCCTTCTTGACTTTGATCCATTTGTTGTTGCTTTTCGCCTTGGTCCACCGTCTGATCTCCTCTTGTCGAAGAGCTGCTCACATCTCTTCCCGGCTTGGAAGAGTGGCCCTGACCAAAATACCTTGGACAAAATTCTCCCAGTCTTCAGTGACTGCATTCAGGGCAGTCCTGATCATAAGTCCACCATTTGGTGTAGCCCCTGCGGAAGCTAGTCGATCTCGAATCTCTTGCAATCTGATGAGGAAGGGATCGATCTCTTCTCCCTTCTGCATTTGAAACAATCTCAACTGGTTCTCAAGCAACATCTTCTGCTGGACGAAAGATCCATAGTACATAGTGGTCAAGGCCTCCCACATTTCGCTTGATGTGTTCTTCTCAGCAATATGTGGGATCACATGATCCTTGACTCCGTCCATGATCATGCATTTTGCTTTTTCCTGAGTCTCCTCGTACTTCTTGAGAGGATCAACATCCACCGAAACAACAATCGTGTTCAAGCCATGATCCTTGATGCGATGTTCATCCAAAACTGCCCAGATGACAAAGTTGGATGCTCCATCCAACCTGTCCTGATCCATCAGTCCATTCACGACCATCTCTGCTCAACTAAGTGTTAAACAAGTCCCTTTCTCCCTCTTCTGCTGCTGCCCCAGCAAAACTCGGATCTGGATTTCTTTGGCGGAGAAAACCTCTAAGGAACAAGCTCCCTCTGGATTTCGATTTCCTTCACAAAAATCCTTTTCCCAACAGATGTCGAAACACTCCTCTCTGATCTTGCTTTGTTGCTGCTCAACACTGGATCTAGACTTCTTGGCAAGAAAGCTTCTGAGGAACTGCTTCCCTCTACTTTTCTTCTGCCCCACTAGACACTGTTCTGCACCAACAGAATCAGTGCCCCGCCATCGACTCTAGAAAGAAATTGTATTGCACCTCCAGCCACAACAATCCGGAAAATTGAGACTCAACAACCTCTGCGCTGACCTAGCAAGCACTTCACTTGCTTCTGCAGCTACAGTGTCACCCTAGCAGGCTGATGCAGGCTTTTCGTGAGCCTTCCCAGGTGATTGCGTCACCCTTCCTTTGCCTCTCCGGTTTAGGACTGCGCTCTCTCTCAGGATGACTACTTTCCCGCTGTAGACTTTCTTTTGTCCTTTCGTTGATGGCTTCAGTCCTCCTTGATCTGTAATTGCTTCGATACCATGTGAAAATTTTTGAATCTTAACATACAGAAATCCTACTGCAATTATATGATTTGTATTACCTACTTGTTTTATTTATTTAACAAGTTATTTACAGAATTATTCAGTAAATTCTAATACAAATACATTGCAGCCTACACCAATATACAGATCAAGGGTTGAAAAATAAATGAAGAAATCACACAAAGGACACACTTATGTTTGGACTAACGTCCCCGGAAAAACCCAATGTGGGAAAACCGGTGCAACATATCTGAGGGTTTGTATTATTAAGCAGCAGTATTCTGAGTAAAACTAGGGTGCCAAATCTGGCTCACCCAACAGATAAAATACTCGGCAGACAGATAAAATAGTGAGTTTTACCTCACACTGCAAGTCCTGGCTGATCCAAGATCGAACTGGTGAAACCCCAACTCCCTCTGCGCTGCCTCTGTATAGTAGATGCGTAGGCCTGCATGCGGATGGCAGAAGTCTGTGTTACCTTCTCTCTGCGTTGATCTGCCTCTCAGAAAATCGAGTTTCAGCCCTTCCGGCTCAGAAACTCTGATCTCCAGCTCAATTCAGAATGTCCCTTGGAAGCTCTGCACAGTCCTTGTGTGAGCCCTACGTGGGCCTGCGTCACCTCTCCTGGTACTTGAGCTACTTCCTCTGCTGTCTCTGTTGCCCTTGCTCTGCTATGTACTCTTGGTCCTTCGACCAGCAACTACTTCTGCCCCTCACTGCTGTTGAATCACTCAGATCTTATCTTCGTCTGAGCACTGCTCCGTCAGAAGAATTCGATCTCCAGATTCATCCACTATGTGTGTCCTCCAACTAACCCTCAAGCCTTCCTTTATACTTTTCTTGTTGAGAAATCAACGTCTATGATCTAATCCTTAATCAATAGCTAAGATTAAAGTAGACTTGATCTTTGTCACTTAGAAGCTTCTCACCCACATTTTAAATTAATTCACTTTAATTATTTTAATTCTTTAAGTTTTAACTTAGGCTCCATTAAAAATAATTAATTATTTGAATAACATTCACTCCGGGTGGAATTTCTCCAAACGATTTATGGGTCTTGGAGATCTCATGTGTTCTAGCCCCTCCACAAAGTTTCAGAGCTAGAGCACATCTGATGCTACCCAAAAATCAACACCACAGGGTGAGGAGCTTGGCCTGATGTGCCTTTTTTGCAATAGCTCTTGGATCTACCTCTTGATTTCATCATTCTCCAGAACAGAGCATTGATAGATCGGCCCATTAGGCAGCGATGTGCCTGGGGTCAGATCAATGGAGTGTTTGACATGACAGTGTAGAGGAACCCCTGTGGATGAGGAGAAATAAACTTGTATTCCTCCAAGACTTTGTCCATCTGCTGCTGCCACACAGGGGAGCCCTGTTTCGAGGTTGCGGCCACAATCTTCTTCTTTCCCTGTGGGTGAATCATAATAAAAACAAATTTTCTGGTTTGGGAAATAATCTTACTGCATTTCTTTGGAGTAATCAAAGAGATGGCGGAAGGTGGTACTACATTTGGTATCCTGTACAACTTATTTCCAAAGTAATAATAACAAAACGAGGCGTAGACTCATACACAACATGTCGCTTCCACAAGTATGGTTGGTCTAATAATACATCAGAAACTTCAAGAGGAACAACATCACACTATACCTCATCCATGAAGGGCTTGGTGTTGTGGGGAAGGCGGCATTGTTTGCTAACGCGGATATCTCTTCCTTGGTGAAGCCACTCGATGGTATACGACTGCAGGTGTGTTGTGGTCGGTAGGCTGAGCCGCTTCACGACCTCTGCTAAAATGAGGTTATTTTGGCTTCCGCTATCGACAATGAATTGCAGTGGAGAACCCTTCACCCACATCTGGAAATGGAAGAGGCGCTCCCCCTCCTCTGGCTCCTCCCTATGGCGCTTGGTGGTGGCAATGGTGGCATTGGGTTCCGCATCAATGATCTGCTTCCCTTTGTCATTCCCCTTGTCTAGTTCTGACTCAAAATCAGAACATGCATTTGATTGAGATGACTTCAGCTCGGCCACCACCAACTGTTTGGCTTGACACTCACTCTTGTTGTGAGTGGAGCTTATGAAATTTACACCACTTCCCCGTGTCCTTTGGCTTTGTGGTGTTCTTCTTCGCTTCCTGCTTCGGTGGGTTGTCCAGAGTCGCCCCGCTTTGGCTTTGCCCCTTGTTCTGCAGTTTGGGGGCGCCTTTCCCTGATTTCGGATTCATGGATCCAAGTCTCACTTCTTCTGCTTAAATTTCTGCTCAATCTTGGCGGCATATCGATATGTCGCGCCAAGCAAGGTAATGTCGAGGAACTCCATTTTCGTTTGAATGTATCTGTGCAAACAGCTGCGCTACTTAAGCACCAAATGTTTCTCCGAATCTTTAATACCCAACTTTGTGCGCAGGGTATGGAACAAATTCGTCAGCTCGTGCGCATCTTGATCCCTTTGCTACCGCAGCATGGTCCATTGGATGTACTTTTCCTCATAGCTCCCCACGGGGTAATATTGTTCCTTGATGTCGTATCAGAACGAATTCCAAGTGGGTGCAGTTGAAAAAAGTGAAGATTCTTCCTCATCCCTCTGTTCACAGTAGATTTCCCACCAATCATTGTCAAGGGGGGTGGCTTTAAGGAGCGCAAAGGTAATCTTTTCTCGATCGGAGAAATCATGGACCGAAAAATACCCTTCCAACAAATTCAACCATCTATCTACGACGTATGCATCTATATGGCCTTCAAATACGAGAATGTCGAAGTTGACTTGTACCTTGAAGGGAGTGGCGCCTCCAGAGCAACTGTTGGATGAAGATGCATCGGCCGTGGGCATCCGCCGCAGGATCTAAGAAAAATCGTCTATCATTTCATTCCTTTGTCGCTCGAGGGCTTCTTTGAGCAATATTTTGATAGGATCTCCTGCTCCCTCGTCTTTCTTTTTGCCTGCCATGGGAGGCCATCGGGGTTTGTGATGCTGATCTTGCAAGGGTTCAACCAGATCAAGCCCTAACCCCCTATACCCTAACCTTGTTAGGGACATGCAAAGAAAAAAACAGAGAAAGAGCAGATTGATGTGATACCACTGATTTGAATTTAATAAGGAACAAAATAGAATACAGATATAATCACAAATACAGAGATGCAACAGAAATAATATTTCATTTCATTAATATCAAATACTGAAAATGCTTACAGACAGAATTGAAAGAAAGTAGCTCTAGTGATGGTAGCTTATCTATGAGAAGCTAAGTCACCTGACACAGGGACACAGGACGCGAAGGACACACGGATTCGAGTGTCGGACATGGACATGGTGACCCCCCGGAACAAGACACGTTATATATTGTTATATATATATATATATATTAGAAATTAGATATTTCTTATACAAATTCATTGATTCAAACATAGATCTTCATCTAGATGTAAGCTTTACAAAGATACATCATACAATCATACAAAGTAACATTAATAATGTAATACATTATGCATACATATTGATATTACAAATAGGTAGTACAATTCCAATGGAAAGTCATCAAAATCAAAATGTGTAAGATAGGTAGTACAATTCCAATGGAAGTCATCAAAATCAAAATGTGTTAGATAAGTAGTACAATTCCAATGGAAAATGCCAAATACAAATAGCAAATACAAAACAACTACAAGTCTATAAGCCTCAGGGCAGTAGGTAGCTCATGAGTCATGAGTCATCAATCCTCATCATCATAATCAACATCATTGTCCTCATCATCATGGTCACCACTATTCTCCTCTGCTGCATCCTCCTCCTATGTATCCAATGTCATCTCTGCATCTTCTGGTGTGGAGGATGACCCCTCTACAGTATCACCATCATAAAATGTGACAAGCTCTAGCACTAGCTCATTGAGATCCAAGTTGGCCAATGCCAACTCAGGAAAGACATCCCACATCTTTGTCTTTCCCTTCAACCACTCATCCCTCTGCTTGTAAATAAGACGAAGGTTGGTGTGCGCATACACCATTGTCTCTGGCGTGGAGTGCTCAAGCCTGCTCTTCTTCACACTATACAAATTCCCATATGTGCTCCAATTCCCCTCGCAACAAGAGGATGAAGTCACCTGAGAGAGGAGCCTCATGGCTAACTGCTGTAGAGGAGGGCTCGTTGCCCCATGAGTTGCCCACCAAGAATAGTGCTTCTTATCTCCCCTGTCTCTAATCACATCATAGCTTGCAAATCACCCAGCGCAAGTGGAAAACTCTGCAAAGGCATCCTCCACCTCATCAAGGGATGCCCTATCCTGAAAATTCCTTCTGAATGCATCTCTCCTCCCTTGTGAAATTTCACCATCCATGTGAGGAGGGAATCTGCGGGAAGTTCCACCATTAAGCCACTCATGGCTGTAGTATTTTGGGTTCAAGGAGTGAGCCAAACAATGTAAAGGTGTGCAATTCTTGTCCCATCTGCTGACAAGAATATCTTGTATGGTGGTGAAGAAGGCCTCTGGTGATGTCTCACACTCGCGGCACTCACTTTGTAAAATAATGTTCCTCACAGACTCAATCATGGAATCCCATCCCTCATAAACCTCTTCTAGGATGTGTTGGTCTGTATCTGCAAATCAAAGCAAGGAAATGATAAGGTCCATGATCTGAATAAGTAGATCTACCCTCTCCCACGAGGCATCATCTAACACTGTGTCCTTCACTCTTTTTGAGGTTGCTTGATCTGTCTTTCTCCAAAAAGACCAAAACTGTGAAATACCCATGGCCCCAAGAGCTGTGTTGACCTCCCTCAACCTCTTCAACATGATGAATGAAGAGGCAAACCATGTACCCGCAATCTTCAACAATGATAGATTGGTGTACTCCTTGTAGATAGTGAGGGAATTTGTACGGTTTTTTACAAAGTTGCGGATATGTCGTGCATCCTGAATAATGCTTCCAATCGAAAGCACATCAGAGGCAATATATTTCAGTGCTAAGTTCAATGAATGGACAATGCAAGGTGTCTAAAATACTTGTGGATATTTAGCTTCCAAACTCATGCCAGCAACCTTGCAAATAGGTGCATTATCTGTAATGATTTGCACACAAGAATCAATACCTACATCTTCAATAACTTTAATAAACAACTCATCCATATATTGTGCATCCTTGTATTGTCCAAGTGCATCCACTGATTTCAAGAAAACTGGACCATTCAAGGAAGATACCATGAAGTTGATGAGTGGGTGTCGAGCTGGATCTGTCCATCCATAAAAAACAATGCTAACCCCAGATGTTGGCCATGCTGATTTAATAGGCTCAAGCATTTTTGTCCAACTCTTTCTTTGCCTTTGTCAATACCCTGATGGAGCCCCTTGACTTAGAGCTCGGCACATCTCAATAAATAGAGGTGACCGTGCAACATTAAAGGATACGAAGTTCTGATAGAAAAAAAATGTAATGGTGAGATCAAGCTCTTCCCGCTTCTCTTTGTGGAAAATCTTATCCATTGGACCATGTGTAGTTGTCTTTCTTTTTATTGCTTATGCCCCACTAGAACTCTCGAATGGGAACTTGTTGCTTCCTTTCCTCAAAAATGGAAGGGGGTCACAATTCTTGTTTTGTTTTGTTTTTTAAACCACATTTGTCACACCAACAAATGCCTCTCTTTCCATTTCCTTCCTCTTTGTTAAAGACACCTGTCTACAAGCTGAAATTCCACAACTTGGTAAAGCCAACAAATGAGCTTTTGCATGGTAATATGTGTTCATGAAATGGTTGTGGCAATAACTGCATTTCCAAGCAACATTTCCTCCTCCCTTCATCTTGCTGCATGGCCCTACCTCTCTTATGACATATTTCCATAATGGATATTTGTGGTCTTGAGGTTGTTGTCTTCCGTCAACATTTGAAGTTGTTTCTGCAGCCCCACTTCCAATAGATGGAACACTTGCAGACCTTGATGAAATAGGAACAGGAGGGGTATATCCAATGGGTACATTATTCCCCTTCCTTTATCCCTTCCTTGTTGCCCTTGATTGAGCCATGAATGCTGTAAAAAATAAACAAAAAATGCCCAAATTTGTAAAACATATGCACATGCAAACCGAATGCAAAAAAATAGAAAGACAATGCACTTACCTGTTGCTTGAATCTCCTTGAAAACGCTCCCTTTCTCCTTGCTACTCCTTTCTCCTTGCTCCTCTCTTCACTCAAAGCAAACACAATGTGAAAAAAATGAAGCAAATTCGGTGTTTTATAACCCGTCATACGCTTTTTAGCGTGGGTCATTTCCGACGGATCGAGACACGATCGTGTTCGTACAGTACAAGATTGCGACACGATCATATCTTGTATGGACATGATCGGACACGAATTTGTACGAATTGTGTTTGATTCGACGGATTCGGGACACGTGGCCCTCTTACAATGAATCCAGTTTCTTAGCTGAGAAAAGATGTGGCTGCTACATGCCTCTAAACTATGTTACAATGAGGCTCAAGGGCATTTTTATTATTGAACAATAAGAGAAAACCCTAAACAACCGAAACCTTAAGCCGAGGAGATGTAACACCAAGATTTTATGGGCCTCGTTCGGGTTAGTTTGGCATCCAAATTCCCGCGGTTGTAACTTGGTCATATTATCTCCGTTTGGCGCGTATGATACCTCGTTGGAAAGATCTCTCCGAGAACTATAGGTTTTGCCACAGTCCCGTGCCTTTGACTATGAGATTGTAGTTGACCTAATAAAAAACGTTGTTTAGGGGGTCAAAATTGCTCCGAAAGTTCAGGACCCGAAAATTGCTAAAAATAGTAAATAAGAAAACTAATGAAACTGTCTGGGTGGAACAGGCGAGTGACCACCAATGTCCACCTGGATCAATTTAGCTTGAAGTTCACCTACACAATTTAAATTACAAGAGCCCAAAACCCCAATATGTACAAAAAATTAAAATAAATCCCAAAATCCCAAAACCCCAGTGACACACAAGGGTTAGAAAATAAAATTATTCAATAATATTCAGAATGATTTATGGTGCTTATAAGCATATCTATTCGTTAAATGCACAATAGATAAAAATAAATGAGCAAAATAATTTAAATGGGTGAGCAATGGCCAAGATCTCTGCAAAACCAATCATTAGATAAGACTTGGAATATAACAAAGTGGGCTCTTAAGCTTTCTTGTCTTGGGAGTTGGTGGGTCCAAACGAAGACTTCCCCTCACGCCCAAGATCTGAATACCATAAATTCTCTACACACTTAAGATCAAGTTACTAGATCAATAGGGGCTAGATAGACACCCACAACCTAATTGGACACTTCCTAAGGTTGATGTTGAAAAAATATATGCTTTGTCTATGTTCAAGTTTAAGGCTGCAAGTATGTTCAGGTTTACTTCTGTGAATATTCCAGTTTCAGTTGGTCAGTCAGTATATCAAGTACCACTAATAAATTAGGAAGATATAGCATGGGGATAGGAGAATGGATTCAAATATGTTCATATTGACTTGGTACAATTTGGAATTAACCCATTAGTCAGACCAGGGTTAAACACCTCCTGCTTGAATTGTGTACTCGATTCCAGGTTCAATAACTTTAATGATGCATTATTAGGCGGATTTCAAGGTCCCTTAAATAATGGTCCAATCTGGCCTTCCCTTGTTCCAAGATATCAAGTGTCCCTTACAGATCCATACATCAATCATTTTCTGCAAGCTTATATACAGTTTTCTGGTTTTGATGTAGCCCCTGACACCCATATTGCATAGTTACATACTACCTGTAATATCCCAAATGGCAATAAACAACAATACAAGCACATAAACAAAGACATACAACAACTATAGACAAATCATAAGGGAAACAAACAATATCGAGAACTGAGCCATTTTATTAATACTGAGAAATGGAAATGAGTACTGAGGTGATCAGAATGATGGCACCTCGGCTTGCACTAGGCAAGCGTAGAAAGACTCTCAGGAAATGACCCGGAATGGCTGCTCCCTCTGGACTGCGGTATCTCCCAAACTGCTAGTACTGCTACTGTTGGAATGAACTGAATCTTTGGGGCTGCTCCCCACCTCGGAAAATTCTGAAACTTCGGGAATGGCCTCTACTGCCAATACCTAGAAAAGCCCAGAAAGCTTTTCAGAAATGGCTGACCCCCGAAAATGGCTCCCTTGAGGCACTATGCTATTCCTCAAGGAGGGACACTGGCTCTGAATAATCTGCTTTAAATAATGGCCCCTAACTCCTCCAAAATGCTGGAATAGGGAAGGGTTGGCCCCTTACCCACTATCTCGAGCTGAATCCACCAACAAACCCCCAATCCAAAACCCCCTCCTCTCAAGACTGCGTCCTCCCTCTCACTGACTGTGCTGTCTCTCTGAGTGGATGCTCCTCCTGTGGTACTTGCAACTCTCTCCGGAAAAACAAGGATGAAACTCTTCACCCGAGCAGGCACTCGAAGTCCCTCGGGCCTGAGGTTGGGATCTCTGAACGGAGACACCCGATGTACTAAACAGTACGTGCAGACTTTGCTAAACAGGAAGCGTGCTCAATGTCAGAAAACAATTCTCAAAGATGCATAATCAGAATGAATGAGAATGAGGAAACCCTTCCTCTTATGCTTGGTGAGCCTTTCCCTCACCTAGGCCCCACCAATCTCTGCACTGTCCCCCTTGGCCCACGCTGTCCAACTCACTCTGCGCTGGCTTGGCCCCATGCTGTCTACGCTGCTCCTTTTCCTACGCTGCCACTTGACCACTAGGCCCCACGTTGTCAAATAGACATGTCTCTTAAGTGACTTTAGGAAATACTTTTTATCCTAAGTGTGAGCTAAGTGTCCCCTTCATCCACTTTATTTATATTTTAACTCTATAAAGGTAAAATAGTCAAAATTAATATTTCCAATTAGCTATTGCTAATTGGGAATATTACAGTCTCCCCCGGCAAAACGTTGCTTGTTCTGAAGCAACTGCAATGATGGATGCTACAGAATCTTCTCACTCTCCCAGGTGACATCCTCATCCGGTGAATTCCTCCATCTCACTAGGTACTCGCTGACTGTCCTGCTCCGTAGCTGCCTCTCCCTTGTGTCAATGATGGTCTCCGACTGTAATACCAAGTGCCCCTCATCATCTGTGGGCGGAAGCTCCTCTGTTGCAGTCACCTGCTGCCCCAGTGCCTTTTTCAGGCATGACACGTGAAAAATGTTGTGAATCTTGCTACCCTTGGGTAGCTCCAACTCATATGCAACCTGTCCCACTCTGCGTATCACCCTGTAAGGTCCATATAAGCGAGGCTTGAGCTTTTCAGCCCCCTTCTGCTTCAGTGTGGACTGTTGATATGGCTGCAAGCGTAGGTAGATCAAGTCCCCTACCTCAAACTGCCACTCAACTCGTCCCTGTCGGCGTACAAATTCTGTTGGTTCTGTGTTGTATCCATGTTATCCTTGAGAGCTCGGAGTATATCCTGACTCTCTTGGATCCAATCCTTGGCTCTAGGATCCTTGCTAGTACCAAACATCATGTCAGCAAAAGATAAAGCATGATATCCATACCACGCATAAAACGGAGACATACCAATGGACATATGATGAGTGTTGTTGTAGCAGTACTCCCCCAAGTGCAACCATCTCAACCATGCCTTCTGCTTTCCGCAGACATAGTTACGCAAGTAGCCCTCCAGCCACTTGTTCACTATCTCGGTCTGTCCATCCGTCTGGGGGTGGTAACTAGTACTCGGTGTCAACTCAGTGCCCACCAAACGAAAAAGCTCCTGCCAAAATCCATCCATGAAGCGGCTATCCCTGTCACTAACAATGGTCTTTGGGAGACCATGCAACCTGAAAACGTCCCCGAAGAACAACTCTGCTACCTGTGCTGCAGTGTAATGTGCCGATATGGCGAAAAAATGAGCACATTTAGTCAGCCGATCTACAACTACAAATATGCAATCCTTGCCCTGTTCCGTGTGCAACCCTGTAATGAAGTCCATCGAAATACTCTCCCATTTCCCCTCAGGTATGGGAAGAGGCTGCAATAATCCTGCCAGATGGTTCATCTCCTCCTTGTTACGCTGGCAAACCTCACACTCCCTGACATGTTGGAGCACGTCTTCCTTGAGGCCCTTCCAAGAGAACCTCTCTCTGATGGCCCTATAGGTTTTGGTAAACCCCTGGTGGCTTGATAATGGAGAATCATGTGAGGCGTGCAATATCTTCTTCTTGAGCTGGGAGCTCTCAATCAAGAAGATTCTGTCCCTGTAATAGATCACCTCGTCCATCACTCTGTACCTGTCATCTGTCACCTGTCCATCCAAATCTCACAAGCAAAACGGTCCTTGGAGTACTCTACCAGCAGTTGAGCCCTCCAGTCTATGTCCAAACTCATCAAGGACATCGCTGCCGGTCTGCGGGAAAGTGCATTTGCCACAACGTTGTTTTTCCCCTTGACATACTCGATGTCAAAGTCATAAGCTTGGATCTTGCTGACCCACTTCTACTGCCTCACCTGCGACTGTTTCTGCTCTAAAAAGAATTGGAGACTATTGTGATCCGTCCTCACCCTGAATCTGTTCCCTACCAGCTACTGTCGAAACTTGGCCAAAGTATGCATGATGGCCAACATCTCCTTGTCGTATATAGCATACAACCTCTCATGTGGCAATAGCTTTCGACTCTCGAAAGCTATCGGGTGGCCTCCCTGCAGCAAAACTGCGCCGATCCCCTCCCTCGAAGCATCACACTCCAAGACAAAGGGCTGTGTAAAATCAGGCAATGCTAACACTGGACAGTTTCTCATCACCTCCTTGAGCCTGTCAAAAGCCCTCTACGCTATATCCGTCCAACTGAATGCCCCCTTTTTGGTAAGGTCTATAAGGGGTGCAGCAAGCTGGGAAAATCCCTTGATGAACTTCCGGTAGTAGGTGCAGATCCCTACAAATCCCTGAAGTCCTGTCACGTTCTTTGGCTTTAGCCAATCCCTGATGGCCTTGATCTTCTCCTCGTGGACCCTTAATCCATCTGCATGCCCCTCCGCTCTACCAGCTGGGCATCAATGAAATTGTGGGTAGCCCCACTGTCTACCAACACCAACACACGCTGCCCTCGTACTGTGACTCGAACACGCAGTGTCAAGTACTTGGGAACTCCCCGCAAGGCTGCAAGGGCTCCCCCGGTAGGTGCAAAAGCTGCACCTCCTGCTCCAGGTGGTGGAGGTGGCAGATGATCCCCTCTCTGTGCTGTATTGCTGCCTCCAACCTCCATCTCCTCATACTCCTCTTCTTCCCCGCTACTATTGAAGAAGATCTCGATGTAATGTGCCTTCCTCGTGGTACAACAGTGTCCTGGTGCCCATGGCTCCTGGCACGTGAAGCATAACCTCCTCCACTTCAGGTCTCTCCTGACCTCATCATCTCCAAACCCTCTGCCCTGGTTCCCCTTGGCAGGTGGAACCCTCTCATCCTTTCCCTTCGGCTGGAATGCCAATCTCTGGGGAAAAGGAGCTTTAGTCCTGGGAAGTGCATCCTACAAATCTCGAGTCCTCTCAACTGCATCATGGAGTGTTGCGGGCCTCGTCGATCTGACTAATCCCCGTAGAGGCTCTGCCAATCCATCTATGAACATATAGATCATCCGAGCTGTGGATAAATCAGGTACCATCATGGAGAGTCTCAAAAACTCGGAGATGTACATGTCCGACCTCCCGGTCTGCTTGAGCTTTGTTAGCTCAACAAAATGCTCCTCAGGATCCTTCCGATCAAAATGCTCAACTAACCTCCATGTAAACTTGGCATATGTTGTCACTCTCTAGTGCCCCAGCGTAACCATCCCATGAAACCACCAATCCTGGGTCTCGCCCTCTAGGTTCAGCGCTGCCACCTTGATGGCCTCTAGCTTGGCCATCTGATTAAGCTGGAAATATATATCCAACTTCTCCACCCAAGCTTTTGCCGAACACTTGGCCGATCCATCAAATGTCGGTAGATGGAATCTGCCCACCGTGTGCTGTAAGTCCCCATCATGTGAATGCCTATTCCCCCCGTGATGGTTGCGAGGTTTGCTGTCCCGCTTGAGTTGAACAAAATCATGGAAAGTGAGGGCATCTCTGAACTCCTGACCGTATGACTGGTACTTAGCAAAATAATCTCCCATGTGTGCCGGTTCCTGCTCCTGCTGTGCTTCTGCCCCAATGTTTGTGGCAAGAAATGTCGGCATCGTGGAACGGGGGGGTGTGTGCGATGCTATCTGCTGCGCTGCGAGGTGCTCCTGTAAATGATGGGAGGTGCCTGAGCCCTCTCCAACATGGAAACCCCTTGGGGTCTCGTGCTGTCTAGACTCTGCCCTGAATATTTGCCCTATCTTCTCTATCTGCCTCAAGAAATCCTGCACTGATTTGAGGAAGAGTTCCCGAACTCCTTCTCGACATCTCTTTCCTCCGCCATTGGTTCCTCTTCCTCTGCGTCCACCACTAGAATGCTGTCTCCTTTCCCGAAAGTGAGCTCTAACCTCCGCTCTTGGTCTTTATACTTCCTTCCTCGGTAAGTGATGTAAGGTTTTCCTAATGGTGTTATAGACAATCTGCTCCACAGGCTGAGCCAAGTCTATGAGCTCTGATACCACTGTAATATCCCAAATGGAAATAAACATCAATACAAGCACATAAACAAAGACATACAACAACTATAGACAAATCATAAGGGAAACAAACAATATGGAGAACGCTGAGCCATTTTATTAATACTGAGAAATGGAAATGAGTACAGAGGTGATTAGAATGATGGCACCTCGGCTTGCACTAGGCAAGCGTAGAAAGACTCTCAGGAAATGACCCGGAATGGTTGCTCCCTCTGGACTGCGTTATCTCTCAAACTGCTTGATCCAGATTTATGTAGGAACGCAACAAAATAAACATATAACCATAAATACAGAGATGCAGCGGAATTAACACTTCATTT